>VDFB02328872.1:0-28662 GCA_007258455.2 Sequoia sempervirens | reverse complement strand
GAATACCAAATACTTCCCTGACTGAATCCTCTGTGAAGTACGCCAAGGTGATCCCATTGGGTGTTTTAATGGATCTTGTTTGCGGATTGTACCTTCTGGCACACTCGACCATTAGCTCAGTGCACTGAACTACAGGTGGAAATCCTGCTGCTTGATGAAGTCCAGACTTAACGATATTTGTGGCAATAGGTGTGGGCATTTTGTTCTGAGTGCCAAACATCCTTCTCTTGTATTGAATCGCATTAAACTGCTCAAAGTTGGTATCTGCTACCTTCTTCCACTTCGAGGATAACTGGGATTCTGGATAAAATTCTTTGAGGACTTCCTTTACTTGAGCTTTTCTGACTCCACCTCCCACGTTCTTTGGAGAAGACATTGTGCCTGTACGAAGCTCGAAGTTAGAATATTTTAACAAATTTATAAAAAGGCGATTTCTTGGCTGGAGAAATTTTAAAATTAATTAAAAAATATCCAGAACTTGATTAAAAGGCTGCGTAAAGAATAAATTCTTGATGAAATTTGATCCGCCTTTATTGTTTTTAAAGAGCATTCATGGAATTTTAAATAATCTTCTGGATTTTTAAGGACTTATACTGAAATTTTCTCAAATCCATAATGAAAAAGTCCTTTTCCCTTCTAAAATCGCCAGCAATAACCTTGCAGTTGTTTAAGAAATCTGGAAATGAAGAGAAAAAAATCCCACTCTACGTTCTGGAATTAAAAAATCCCTTGCAGCTGAAGAAGAAAGACCTCTTTGGCTTGAGAGGAGTTTGCCTGTGAAAAAATTCGACTTTGCAAATAATGAGAATAAGCTCACAAGATCATCTTTTATAATAAAACCTTTCCAAATTAGTTTAGGTCGACTTCTTCTTCCCATTGGGTGTCTTTGCTTTAAAACAAAAAAGCAATCTTATCTTGATCTTTGACTTTTCAAACAAGGCGTCCCTTTTGGTTTGACAACTAAGTTTCATTTTAAAAATAAAACTTGAGTTATTTATTCTATTTTTGCCTTTAGTAAAATTCGACCCTCAAGTGGACTTTTCTACTTTTCAACTGGAATTCCTCTTACCAAAGCGATTTTGCCTTAGAAAATTTTCGATTCTTTCCTTGAAAAATTCGACTCTTAACTGGAATTCTCTACTTCCCAACTGGAATTTCACTTCAACTTGAAGTTCCTGAAGTCCAATTCGAAACTTCTCTTGCCTTAGTCAATTTTCATCTTTGTCCAACTGGAATTTCGAACATTCCAACTGGAATTCCTTGTAGAAGGCGGATTTTGTCTTAATCTTTCAAATAGACGAATTTTAGTTGGATTTCTTTTCAAGATTTCGGATTTCTCAACTGGACTTTTTGAAAATTCAACTGGATTTTCTTAATGGCGCACCTCTCCAGACTTAGGCGAATTTATCATGATTTTCTCGCTTTTTCCTTGATTTTTGGGTGATTTTCTCATGAAGGCGCGATTTTGTCCAGTTGATTTTTTAACCTTTGCATGCGCCTTTTCCAGCTTTTTCTCATCTTGCATGCGCTTTTCTCATGATTTTTTCTCAATTTTCAAGACCTCTACTTGATTTTTTGCTTGCTTTTTAGTTCCAAAAGTGGAAACTTTCAATCCCACTGCCAGTGACACCTAGCACTTTCTAAAAATAGAAACTTACTAAAAATAGAAAAAAGCAAAAAGCAACTTTCTAAAAATAGTAAATTCCAGATTGGTCCAGAAATGCCAAAAACGAAAAAAGCAAAAAGCGAAAAAAGCAGAATCCCTAAAAAATAGGAAGTGTCAGAATTGAGCGAAAGCACAGGCGATCCTCGTCTGCAGGATCTTCTAAGCACTTCTATGACGTTTACGTTCAGTTTCAGGCTCAAACTCCCAACTTGGCTCGGATGATGACTCCAGACTTTGACATGGAATTCCCAGATATCAGAGACTATGAAATTGCTACTCAAAGCTAAACCCTAAGAGCAAACCAGCGAGGGTCCCCATTTGCAATGGGGCGATGTGTGAAAAAGGTCACAATGGGTAGTTTATAATTATTTAGGGGGATGCTTGAATTTAGGTGTGTTTCTTTGCATGGATTAATTATGATTTGTATGTAGGTACATATATGGTTCCATTTTATGCTCTATGGGTGTATCTTCTTCTTTGTCATTTATGACTCTATTGACCATTAATCTCTCTATGCACTTTATAGTTTAGGAATATATTGGAGTCCTTCATGCTTTCATGACTCGGTATTATAATTGAGGAAAAACATTCTAAGTGGCCATGAACAACCAAGATTATTAGAGAATCATGACATGCATGTCTACACCTTGCATTTATGTATGAAATGTTAAATGGAGTGACTTGTGAAGATGTTGTACTGCTGCCATCTTTAGGTGCATAAACAAGGATGTAGTTATCAACTTAATAAGAGGTTTTACAAGCAACTGGTTAGTTTTTGGCTTAGTGACAACTTTTGGGGTTAAGCATACTTTGGTTATAGTCACTATTGGTTTAGCCATATCTATCATATATTTGATAAATGACTTGCGAAGGATACCTCTGGGAACACCCTTTTGGGTTTAGTTGGGCCTAAAATGAAGGATCAAATACCGACTCTCAAAATTTGGCTTTTGATCATCCATACTTTATTAATAACTCCATGTAATATCCTCTTGATGGCAAATCCTTGGCCTTGAAGATAGATAGTAATCTAGGATTGTGGAACTATAATTTTAAGACTAAATAAAATGGTGCCATTGCCAAGGATGGTTTAACTTTGGTTCTTATCTTTCAAACTTTTATAACTTGAAATAAATACTACAACATTGTCAGTATGTTTGTGTTGGCAACCCATCAACTTACACCAACAAAATGGCATAATTATCAAGGAAGTAATTCTTGGTTCATATTTTATAGACCTCTGCAACACAATCGTTAAAAGTTGATTGCTTTTGTGTCGTTTTGTTTGTGTAGTGTTCGTAACCCATCAACTTTTTCCAATAGAATGGTGTTGTTGCCAAGGACATATTAAGGGCTTGAAGCTCATTGAAGATTTTATTGGTGGAAGAAAACTCATACATTTTTCAACCTTTGTGGTTCTTTTATTCAAAGGATTTTCTCATTCAATGAGGTGGCAACTTTGTTGTCATGAATCAAAGTATTTGTTGCTGATTGGTACCTATTGGTAGTTCCATAAATCATATTTCATGTTGTTGCAATATCAAGTTAAGGTACACAATTTTTTGTTCTCTTCTTTATGGTGGGTCTATGCTTCTTATTAAAAGAAAACAACTACTTGTAAGAAGTATGCTTTTGTTTCGTGCTATGATATAAATCTGTAGTAATGGCTCATAGGTTTGAAAGTTATTCTAGAGCTATCCTCTTGTATGCTTCCCCTCACAATTCAATACTTCCTTATTATGTTGATGAGTATGACACAAACTACTAGAGTGACATCTTTTTCTAATTCTAGTAGTCACACTCTATCCTCATTTCATTCCCATAGCCTACAAACATCCTTGCAAAAATAAAATGAACTCATTACATAACAAAGGAAATTAAAAACCAAATCAAATTAAGCTTGAATCTATAGGTTGCATGTTAATGCTCATTTTGTTGTTAAAAAAAAACAAGTTGTTTAGTCCCCTACTATCCCTTTTAATACCACCTATAAATAGCTTGATGTCTCTTAGGTGCATTATGAAATGCAAACAATGATTGGAAGAATTTTAAATCAAATGCCTAAGCTTTATGGGCTAGATGTCATTGAAGGGGAATCACATGTTGACATATTTATATACTTCATGGAAGAATTTCATTTTGAGGATCAAGACATGTGGATGAGATTTTTTGTTAGGTCTTTATGTGAGAAGACACAAAGATGGTTTAATGGTTTTTATTGCACCATTTTTCTTCTTGGAATGACCTTGTGATTGCATTGTTGAAAATTATTCATGCAATGCTAACCCGTCTTCTCTTGTCCAAACATTAATGAATATTAAAAGACAAGAGGGAGAGTTGAAAGTTAAAATTTCAATCACGAGTTTTTATTTCTCTCTTTGGTACAAGGAAGTTTAGGCCAAGTGTAATGTATGTATAGACATCTTTTGTGAAGCTTATGAAGCTGGTCTAAGTTTGGTTATAAAGGGGTCGAAACCTAAAAGTTTGGAGCAATTATGTGGCTAGGTAAATTCCCTTGAAAGAATGAGGGATGAGTACATCATGGAATTGACGTCTTCAAATATGGATGCCACTAAGCAACACATGGATATGCAATGTATTGAGGTTTCTCATGAGAATCTTGATGTTGATGAATGTTTAGTGGAGGTTGATAGATATAATGCAACATTGTGGGATAGTTGTGTAGATGAGGTAGATAGTGTTTGCATTGATTTATAGTCAGATGGATCAACTCAGGAGGATGAAAATGATAATAATTGCACTAGTGGTGATCTTGAAGAACATGAGGATAATTGTTTATTTAATGAACTCTCATGCATTATCCCTCTTGATGGTTATGCAAGATGAAAATGAAAGTATAGGTTCCGATGCTGAGGGAGGAGTGCTTAATGGTTCATGTGATAACCTCCATGTCTTTTCATCTTTTGTTGGTGACTTTTATACTAATTTGTACAAATTAGATGATTAAACTATTATTAACTTTATCAATTATGAACATCATGAATGAGCTTTGATGCTAACCTAGTTATGTATGTTGTATTGAAAGTTTATTGTTTTGTAGCATACATATGTGCCTATGTGCAAAATGAGGATGAGGAAGAAAACAATTGTGTTTGTTTGCAACAATGTGTATGTCATAAAAGATTGCTAAGTAGAAATTGAAAAAAGAGAGGTAATGTGATGGATGCAATCCATTGCTTGAATTGCCTTAATTTGATTCTCATGTTGATGATCTTAATAAAGATGTGGATCAAGTGTGTGATCTAAACATGGAGTAATACATCAACAAATGTGAAGATTGTGTATGTTGGCCTTATGTTATCCAAGAGCTTGATGTAAAGACTCAATTGATCCTATGTGGGACATCCTAATTTTTGTCTTAAAATCACAATCTTGAGAATAAATAATGATATAAGCTCAAAGGGGTTCTATCAAAGGGGGGTAGATCAAAATCCCTTGGATAGAGCCCACTGAGCTTAAATTAAACCCCCAATGGAATCTCCATACCTATCAAAATGATGATAAAAAATAATGTTGTTTTACCTTTTGGGAGATCAAATGAAGTTATTTGGAAATTTTATTTTGTAAGAATATAACCCTTAGTATTAAATTTCCAAAAATTATAATATGTATTTATTTTTTATTGGATAAGAAGGGAAGGGCCCTGATCCCATAGCTACAGTAACATACCAAAAAGGAGCAGAGAGAGGTGGGAAACAACACCACCATCTAACCAAAAAACAACATCAGATTTAGCATGTAGGCGAAAATTTAAAAGTATAACCATTGTCCAACCATTATCAATCAAAAAGATAAAGTTTTTACCAACATACTTCAATCTATGAAGACCATTAATTAGATCGACAATATTCCAGGTGGTATTTTGTAACACCCAACTTCATCTTCAGCTATAACTACCAAAATTTTTGCTGAGTATAACTAATTTGTTTTCATTCAAGAGTTTCCAAACCAATTTCAACTGAATCAATTTAAATTTTTAACGAACTTCTTACAGTTGTCGGAAAAGCAATTAATTTACCAACTTCAGTTGAAGAGCAACAAAATAACTAACAACCTAGGGTTTTCCAAAATAAAGATAACAAACTAAAAAGAGAATAACTGTTATGGCATCATTAACTAACTCACATCTTTCACCTACTCATAAAACTAGGGCTTCATTTGCAGTTAGATGGAAAAGAAAATTCAATTTTGATGTCGTTACATCATACAATTCATCAACTAACTTCTAATTTCATTTTCAGTTGAAAAGAAAGCTATTAACTGTAAACATATAATAGGAAATTGCAGAAGGATAATAATTACTTTTCCTTGCTTCCAAAAAATAAGAACAATTACTGCAGCTATGAAACAAATATAACAGCTAAATGAATCAAGTAACTATCTCACTAATTAACTACATAATCTTACAACATACATTAACATAAAAAAATAACATTCATGGCATAAATGAAATTAAACTTTAATTAGCATTGTATGTACTTGGATTTATGAGTGAGGAAGAAATACATTTGACATCATCTTCATGCTATTATACTTGGAAATCTTTATCAAGGAGGAAAAGAGAATTATCATCAGGGGCTTTACCACCCAACCAAGACCTACTAGTCTCCCGAGTTTCTTCAACTGAAGAACTTTCCCTTCACGAGGGTAATCAACATGGATCAAATTATCATCATGCCTTTGAGCCTGGTGTTAAGGACCTATACCTCCTAATCGACCTAACTAAGGGTACCTCCCAACTAGAAAGGCCTCTCTGATCAATGGTATGTCTGGTACTTGATAGCTGACAGATGTTGAATCTCGCATCGTAACTTGGCCAAGGATTTTAATATTTTCTGGAACTCCTGTGTCGATGTCTCTGGCACTACTGTGCCGACATCTTTGGCACTCCTATGTCGATATCTCTGGCACTACTGTGTCGACATCTCTAGCACTCCTGTTCCATCAACACTCTCACCTTTGCTCGGCATGACAACTCTCTGATCAAGTTTCTTATTTCTACAACATCTAGTTGAGTTACCAATCTTCTCTTGATTTGAGGTTTAAATTAACCTAGGGTTCATTATTACCATAACTAGGTTCGTATTTACATCTTATTTTAGGATTGTACTAATATCATTATAGAGAAAAAGAGACAATGCTCATAAACTTTCCTTCTTTTATTTTTAATTAATAATCTACTAATTTCACTCATGTAGAGAGTGGTAGAAAGAGGCTAGTTCAACATTGAGGTTCAACCAAATCTTATCAATCAACTTCATATTTTGGTCTCAGGTTAGATTATGATGACTGGTTTACTTGACGTTCCTTCATAGTTCCAAAGTGCATTAAATTCATAAGATTATACATATAAGAAGGGTTTATTCGATGTGAAATTCCAAGGACTCACTTTTATATCTCATAAAGATTCAGGTGAGCATGGAAATGTTCAAAGACCAGCAACAGGTCAAGAATCAGTCTGCAGTTTAGATTGAGATTGACTAGAAAACTTAAATCATTTTCCAAGATTCCATTAATTCAAATTATTTAAATTTAAACTTAGAAAATCTTCAAATAATTAGACAAGGTTGATCTCAGCAAAGTAAAGATTAAGAATTCTAAGAAAACCATTTTAGGTTCCTCAATAAAGGATCGAGGTTCCAAAATGAAGGCCACAACCAACAAAGGGTAACAAAATATAAATGGTTGAAAGATTGAATTTGGGGTCGTCATAATCACATGATCTCAAACATTTAATTATCTAGCAAGTTTAAGTTTCGCTTTAAGAATGATTGCCCTTTTATATTCAAGAAGATCTGACAACTGGGGTCTTAACCCGAGACTTAACCATTTAGTTGCAGTGAAGAGACATGGATTTAATGACTCTATCAAGCATGTTTCTCTTAAGGAAACTTAAGTATAGGCTTTGGGTTACCACAGGACTCAATTCCTGTTCTTCATGCCATTCTCACAGTTGTTTGTTTCAACAGGTCTATTACATGTCAACAGGAAAAGTTTGAGGACGATAGCTCAATGAGATGAGAAAGATTACAGTGGCATCCTTTAGATTCCCTTGTTAGATTCGAGATGAGTTTATATGGAATAAGACTCGGTATAAGTGAATTTTACAGATGATTTCCTAGATGGAAGGGCAAGACTAAATTAGAATCTAGACAAGAAGGAGAAAATTACGATTACACATAATCTTGTTAAATTCATTCTATTCAACTGATGCCAACATTCACATTCAGTTCCATGGTTCCCTGGAACAAAATTATTAAGACTAATATTTAATTTGATATGCAAAGTAATGCCAGGCTACGTAGTTAGTAAAGGATTCACTTACGTGCCTGGAAAGGAGAACGATTAGAAGATTTCAACTCCAATTCTCTAGTGGTCCCGCTAGCCAATCACCATCAATGAAGACGCATCCAGAAAGGTAATTCTGCAACAAATCAGAGAGAGACAGAACAACAAAATTAGACCAAAAATCCCAAACACAGAGATGGGGTTCATTTTTTAAGGTGAAAGATTGTGATTACAGTGGTGAGAATTGGAAATCAGCTTGGCACCTCTTACTTTCAGGGGCTGGCTTAACCAGCACACTAAGCGTTGACCGCTTAGAGTAGCTCGTGTGGGGCCCACTTTATCCGTTCCTTTCCTGACATCCGTTTCTGTTCTCGTAAGAAATTCCGTTAACCGCTACAGTAAGCAGTTAGTCGCAGTTAGCAGCCCAGCACATAATCCAAACCAAATTTAAACTCATTGTTCCCGCGCTGCAGAAGATGGGACATGCTTCATCATACCCACGGACGCACATAGTCAGTCATTGTTAATGAAACTCCGATAAGTTTGAATTTCAAATTTGAATATGCAATCGCCCGCCTAATCCACTGAAAGGAGCAACCGGAGGATTTCTTCGACTGGATCAAACATCACAGCCATAACAGTTGCAGGATTAAATGGGTCATCCTCAGATTTTTCGACGCTTGGAATGGTATTTGTTATAGATGTAATTTTGCTTCTTTAACTATGGCCTTGTCTGTTGTGTTTGAGAAGTAGATATAAATGGTCGTATGATTTTATTGCCATTAGCCATTCCACTAGATTGTATGCCAAAGACTGCCTCTTCTCACTTTTTTTATAAACACTATATGCTCCAGATGTGTAGCAAGATCTCATGCGACGCAGAGCTGTGCACACAAAGGATGACAGCGCCCAAGACTTACACTCAACAAAACCCCTTCACTCTCATTATTCCTGTATAAATATGTTTTTACTGTTGTTAAAATCTACAATTTCTGTTAAGATTCTGCTAACTGTTGCTATTCCAGTAAGTACTCGCCCTACAGTCAGTGGCCAGCAGTTCCCGCTCATGAGGAAAACGAAACCCAAACTCAAAAATTGATCGGCGCTCTTAGCATCAAGGACTACATTCCTTACATAGCATGGATTGATGACTTGAGTGGTGTGAAGAGGCATATGAAAAGGCGGCCGGGCTTAAACATCACACACTAAGCTGACAGCTTTGTGTGTGGGCCCCGCTTTACCACCACCCTTTTTACCGCTACCTCTTTACCGTTTCGTTTCGATGCAATTCCGTTGGTAATTTTTTTAAATGCACATGCAATCTTATAAAATACGGATGCAATTCTGTTAGGTAATTGTTTTAACCACGCCTGTAATCTTATAAGGAATATTAAATGACTGAAGGTGAAAATCAAAATAAGTACTATGCTCTCAACTTATCAAGTGTTAATGTTAAAATATATATTATAAATTATATTATATTTATATTAGATATATTTGATGTTATTATATATATATATATATATATAATTCTGTTAGGTAATTTTTTAAACCACACCTGTAATCTTATATGGAATACTAAATGACTTAACGTGAAAATCAAAATAAGTACTATGCCCTCAAAGTGTTAATGTTAAAATATATATTATAAATTATATTATATTTATATTAGATATATTTGATGTGATATATATATTCATCCATAATATTATGTATTATATTTATATATTATAAATTATATTATATTTATATAAGATATTATTTGATGTTATATTATATTTATATATTATCTATTATTTATATATTTATTTTACATTTATCTATTATATATAATATCAATAAAAATATATATAAATATAATATCATATATATTTTATATAAATAATTATATTTTATTATATTATATTCATCCATAATATTATGTATTATATTCATATATTATATATTTGAACATTCAAAATTCATCCATATTTTATTTTATTCAAAAATATAACATATCTATTACAAAAAAAAAATCAAAGGTTTCACTAAAGATTTTATTGTATAAAAATATAACAACTTAAATATAAAGTCTAAGAAAGAAAGAAAAAGTATAAAAGTAAGTTTATAAAAGTAAAGTTTATAAATTTAGAAATGTAATAAAATAACTTACTAAATTTTATAAAAGTTTTGAAAAATATGTGAAGTTTCTAAAATTTAGATAATTAAATATAAATGAACTTTGTCAAATTTACTATTACATATAATTTTATACATTAATATACTAAAATTAAAAACAAAAAAATTCTTTGATATCATTATAAAATATTTTTTTCACACTAGAATAATAATTAAATTATAAAAGAATGAAAAATAATTTTTTTTTAAAAAATTCTAAATTAACTATTTAAAATTAGAAATTAGAAAATTAAATTAAAGAAATCTTAAATTTACAATTACATAAAAATATGTTTCTAAATTATTATATTTAAATCATAAAAAATATTCAATTTTTTAAAAAGAATAAAAAACATTTCAAAAAGAAAAAATCATTCATATTCTATTTTATTCAAAATCAATATATATCTATAAAGAAATATTATAAATTTAAGGTTTCACTAAATATTTTATTGTACAAAAAAATAGCAACTTAAATATGCATCTAATAGAAAGAATTTTCATAATAAGTGCACATCTAAAATCATGTTAAAAAATTGCAAAATTAAATACAAAGAATTTAGCATATCTATCTTTAAAAAAAAATGCACTAAAGAATTACATTTACACTTATCATATAGTTTTAAAATAATTTATACAATATTATTATTATGGTTAGGGTTAGATTACAATTTAATTAGGGTTAAGATTACAATTTTGTCAAGGTTAAGGTTCAATTAGGGTTAAAGTTCAATTAGGTTGATGGTTCAATTATGGTTAAGGTTAGGTTTAGATTAGTGTGAGGGTTCTACAATTATTTAAGGTTAGGGTTCTTATAGGTTTATAATTATTGCTATGTTTAATTAGGATTAGAATTACAATTTGAAAGGTTAGGGTTCAATTAGGGTTAGAGTTCTAGGATGAATTAAGGTTAGGGTTCTTATAGGTTTATAATTATTGCTATGTTTAATTAGGATTAAAATTACAATTTGCAAGGTTAGGGTTAGATTACTATGAGGGTTCTAGGATGAATTAAGGTTAGGGTTTTTATAGTGTTACAATTACTATTATAATTCAATAAGGATTAGGGTTAGGTTTGACATTATGATTCATTTGGGGTTAGGGATGGGGTTAGCCTTTAATTATGCTTATACTTTCATTAGGGTTAGGGTTCATTTAGTAATAGATTAAATATATTATTATAATATTTTAAATATAATAATTTATAGGGAGTGGACCATGGTTAGAATTACGGTTAGGGTAGGATTAGGGTTAGAGTAAAGTTTTAATCTAATTAGGGTTACATTCAATTTTATATTATGCGCTACCCCAAAATATAAATTAATTGTTATAATCACTTTAAGTTTAGCCTTAATATGAATATAATAATCACTTTAAGTTTAACCCTAGAATATTAATATAATAATCACAAGAATTAGAGTTCAATCTATGATTACAATTATGGGTGCATTAAGAAGAGGATTGGAACCTGATATAGATTGCACATAGAACCTCTTGAAAGGAAGGAAGGTGGAAAGAGAATTAAAAAAAACAAGGGTAGCAGAGTAGAGGAGTTAAAAGAGCAACAAATAGGATTAAATCACAAAAGAAATTAGATGGAAAAAATAGACTAATAATATATTTAGAGAAATGAAAAAAGAAAGTGTAGGTTTAAAATTAATTGAAAAAAAATGGTACACTACCGTTTATAATTTAATGATATATTTTAATTAAACTAATATGTTTTCATTTATAACATGATATACTAATACATTATATTAGTGTGATTAAAACTTGATGTAAAAACACACATAGTTAAATCCCAAACACTTTTACACTGAGTTCAATGTTAAAAAAAAACTATCATTAACTTTTAACCTTTTGATTAATTAGATCAATTAAATAAAATTTATTAATTTATTAAACATATTTTTGAAAACATATGTTCTAGTATATTTAATGATCCATTTAAACACAAAATATATAATCAAGTCAAGATAGTTACCAACTTATTGTTAAAAAATAATTAATGTTAGTTTTTTCTATTTTAAAACATTGTGATTACATATATTTTTGGTGGGTTAACAAGTATTCTCTTTAAAAATGTAAATAAAATTCACAAAAATTAAAATAGTTGTAAATAAAACTCAATTAATATTATAATTAGGTTATTTGATCAGTCTTATGTTATTTTATTTACTTAAGAGTTATTTTACTATTTACTTTAGAGCTATTTAAGGATTATTTTATTTTATTTATATTATAAGCCCCTCCAAAAAGATATCTCTCCACTTCATTACATATATTTTTTAAATATAGGTATGCTAGTATATAATATCATTAAAAATATATATGATATATAATAAAAATATATATAAATTATATTTTATTATATATTATATTCATCCATAATATTATGTATTATATTTATATTGTATTTATATATTCATATATTATATATTTTTTACATAATATCATTTAGATATTATATAAATATAATATATATTATAATATATACAATATATATTATAAACATATAATTAATATATAATAAAATATAATAAATATAATATAATTCATAATATGTATTTTATACAATTAATTATATATATATATATGATTAGTAAGAGTGTTTTATAAAGATGCTGGAAATAAGACTCGCTAGCACCAGTTGAGATCGCAAAAGAGGGATCTCATCCCCATGCATGAAACTATATCTAATTTAAGCCATGATTATTTTGGACCACACAAATATCTGCCTACTTGTCCACATTTTCATCCTAGATTAAAAGACAATAACATACCTACATTACCAACCACCCAACTACTCCTATGCATAGCTCATATTCCAAAAATTGTCCATATCAGTTCAAATTATGAAACAGGTTCCTGGCAGTCGTTGTCTGCTGAATGTTGACACCCGGTTCAACTTGAGGGCTCAGCTTATTTTTGAGTTCCTTTAATTTGAGGATAAGCATTTCTTTTTTTTGTGCTTTATGCCTATCAATTTCCCTTTCATTATGTTGCTGCATTTTGTTGGAAGCTTCCCCAATTTGACTAGGATTCCTCTTCTTTTTCTTTACTGTTTGCCAATCATTTCCAACATCACTATCAATTGAATCCTTTAAGTTTTGTATTGGAGCATGAGGGGAACAACACTCAGGAGTTGTCATATTGGAAACTTCACTTGCTACCGTTGAGCCTTGAGAAGTAGCTTTGTTGCTATTAACATGAGTCAATTCCTATTCAAATTCTGAGTGTTTAGGAGCCTCATCAACCTTCCCCCCATCATGTTATCACAAATTTTGGGTGTATTGAACACAGAATAATGTTTGGGAGTAGCATCTTTCCACCAAGATGTCACCTGTTTTGTTTGAGATTTTATGTTTGGATTGTATCTGCTGCCATGTGACCAATTTTGTAGCATCTTCTACACCTGAATGTTACTCCTCCATAATCTAATGATTAATTCCATTTGTTTCCATTCGCATTCAAGATGATTTCAGCCGAAAGAGCTTTGGAGGTGTCCAGCTCAACTAGGATCCTAGCGAAGGTTGTGTGAATGTAATCTTTTGATTTTTCATCTGAACATATGAAATTGCCAAGGGTATTGCCAATTGCTGCAAAACAAGATTCAAACCAATAGTGGAGAGGGAGATTTGGAAGTCGATCAACATAACTAAGAATGATTCAGTGCTCGGATCAAAATTTGGATGCCATGGTTTTAAAAATAGTGAACTCTCTCCCCATAACCATGTGTGATTAAAAATGACATTTTGTCTTGCTTACTATCAAAAACCACTGTAAAAAAGCCTCTTACACTAGGATAAATTTCCAAGCTTTTTTCATCAAGGGAGTCCATGATTTTGAAATCCACTTGTGCAGCATTGGAAGACTGGGCCAAAATTGATTGAACCTACCTATTAACCCATTCTCAGAAAAGAAAAATTCATTTTCATGCAATTCCTTCAGTAAAGTGGCGTCAAAGTTCAATTTCAGAGGTTCCTCTGAGCATCCCTCTTGTAGGTTACACCTGGGAGTTTTGAATTTGATGATGCAGTAGGGGCGTCAGCCCCAGTGCATACCAATGAGGCGCCAGACCTAGGGACATCCATAGATCGCACCTTGAATCCTTGCCCATTTTTTATTGCATCCAAAAAAGAGAGATTTGTCCCAGGTTCGGCTCCATAAAGCAATTTGTTGGCAGTCGATGAGGATCCTGAAGAAGCACCATCCACCAGACTCCCAACTCCACACCTTTCCCGTAAGCCAACATCAGCAGAAGGTGGTTGCGTGCCCCTATTGGACAATAGCTTCGACGATCCAAGAGAAGCCTTATGACATTGAGAGGGATAAGAGGCGACATCAAGGGAATTTTGCATCATCAGAGAAACCCTAGCCGAGCTAGGGCACGAACCGTGGACAACTGAAGCGTTGTTAAATCGAGCCCCAAAACTCGAATTTATTCCTTCAACCGAGGGTCGATGAGAGGCACCAGTCGAATCACCCATGCGCCCCCCTCCAACCACAGCCTGAGCATTATCGCCATTAGCAAAAAACGACGCATTATAGGATGGAATCCAACTAGATTTTCCTTGCAAATCCTTACTCACCACTAGGCGATCTCCCAGAGAAGCGAAAGCAGAAGCCTCGTTGCATCCATGGGAAGCACCTGTGGAACCAGAAATTTCGGAAGCTCCCGCAACCCTAGCAACACGGTAATTCAGCAGCGACGCCATACAATAATATATATTAAATAATATTGTATTTTATATAATATAATATATTATGACTTTTTTTATAAATATAATTATATTATATTATTTTAAAATATATATGCTACTATATTTATATTTTATTATATTATATAGGGGAGAAGACCCAGTAGCCGCCCCCCATTGAATAACCCCCACCTCCATGTTCACTTAACCCCCCAAAAAAAAATTCACTTTGATCCATTAAAAAACTTTATGTTATTGAATAACTAATTACAAAAACACCAATAGCCGCTCATTAAGTGTTAAAGTGACTGATTTAAGTGGATTTTAAGTGCTAAAACAGCTATAATTGATTGAAATTATAGCGAGCGGCTACTGGGACAGCCCTCTAAAAGGTGACTTTTTTGGCTATTGGGACAGCCTTCTAAAAGGTGACTTTTTTACCTCCACGTGCATATCCAATGCTCTCGCACTCAATCGAATTGCCCAAAGCTGAAACCTTAGAAATAAGCACTTAACTCATGTGCGAAAAAAACCCATAAATTTTTTTTCCGATACGACATACGGTTTGAATTCTACGATTGCGCTTCTCCCCTAGAATAGATGAATATAAATTAAATATATATATAATATATTAATATATATTTTTATATAATATAAAATAAATTATATATATATAAAATAAATATCAAATAAATATCAAATAAATATATAAATAATAGATAATATATAAATATAATATAACATCAAATATATCTAATATAAATATAATATAATTTATAATATATATTTTACATAATATATAATGTGTTTTAACATTAACACTTAGTTGAGGGTATAGTACTTATTTTGCTTTTCACTAAGTCATTTAATAGTCTTTATAAAATTACACACGTGGTAAAAAAAATTAACAAACAGAATTGCATCCGTATCTTATAAGATTGCACGAGCGGTTAAAGAATTACCAACGGAGTTGCAACGAAACGAAACGGAAAAGAAGTAGCGGTAAAGAGGGTGGTGGTAAAGCGGGGCCCACACACTAAGCTGTCAGCTTAGTGTGTGATGTTAAGCCCAGCCGAAAAAAGGCCCACAATTTCTTTGATGCAGTGGTTGAAAAGATGATAGACCAGCGTATGGAGAAGAAAAGGTGTGCAGCGAAAACAAAAACCGGCAAGGTCATGGCAAGGACTTGATTGTCGTACTCCTCGAGAAGGCCGAGAATGAGAGTGCAGTGGAAATCACACGAGAACACACTAAAGAAACTATTTAATATGAGCCACTCTCTATCTTATTCGCTTACGCTTAGTTCAATTTACTTCGTCTTCTATTCTACCTCGGCTTCATGTTTTCTAGATAATTTCAAACCTGCATAAACATAAGATCTCTTATTTAAAAGTAGCACCTTTATTTTCAGGATATGTTTCTTGGTGGATTAGAGACAAAAAATCAACGCTTTAGAATGGGCAATGAGTGAAATGGTGAGAAATCCTCACATGGTCAAGTTGTAGGAAGAAACTGAATTTGTACTAGGTAAAGCACTGCACAGTAAGATAATCTATTCTTGGCACAGTAAGAATAGAATCTATTTTTTGTTTTTAATTTTTGCATTCAATTCCAAACATTGTTGAAGTCAATGGCAATCACTCTTAACTAGATTTACAGAACTAGTATTCCAAGAAAGCACAATCTCTTAGATAGTCCCACCTTAAAATTAAGGTTGAAAACTTTTAATTGAACAAATGCTATCAAATGGTTACTAGTGTTAAAAATATTACATTGAATATTATAGGTTATGGTTATGTATTAATATTTTGTTAATTTAATGGTGGTGGTTTTGGTAGTTTTCAGTTATCAATTCGAGTGGTTGAAAGAAAAGATTTTATAAACTCATATTTATCATTGTAAAATCATTCTAAATATGATATATTTTTACATGTTTATTTGTATAATATGTATATATAACTTTTATTATTATTTTATAGAGATCAAATTTTTATTATTAGAGTTGTATTAGAAGTTTGATATAACAAATGATTGAAGGTAGATAAGGTTAAATTGTGATAGAGTGGCAACTTTGAGTAGATAGATCAATTGAGCATGTATTATTTTTTGATGGAACTTGAAATTTGTGTAGATTATATTGGAAAAAGAGTCAAACTTGAATTGAATATTGTCCAATCAAAAAAGGGGTTGATAGATGAGTGGAAAAGCACCCTAACATCAAATGTGAGGTACTAGGTTTGACTCCTGGTTGATCCAAACAAAATTTAACATGGTATGAAATCTTAGTTTAGTAGATCTAGGTTAAACTAAGATCCATGATAGTGGTTCATGTTGGTATGTGGTGGTGATCATGCTATCTTGTATAGCCCATGGTATCTTACACCAGAGCCCCACTGTCCTCATTTGGGGTTTGAAATTTCAGGTTGAGCCGGCCTTGACCCAAGACCCTGTTTGTTTTTTAGTATTGAAAAAGGAAAAATCTCTGAAAAGAAAGAAATGACTTTGTAAAACCCTAATTTTGGAAGCTTCTAAAAGCTTGTTAAAAGGGAGTTGGGATGGGGATTCTGATATAAGGAGGCGATTATTTAAGATTGTAATAGGTTTTGCCTTGGATAATAAAAGTATTGGATGGTTGCGGTTTGGTGGATGTAGCCAGTTAGGTGAACCACGTTAAATTCTCGTGTTATGATTTATTACGTGTATGTTTTAGTTTCTCTGTTTATTATTTAAATCTGCATTTAATTGTTAGATATCTACCATCTCTAACCCTAATAGTTCATTGCAAGAGGGGTTGGTAGCTTGGTGGTAGAGCAACCCAACAACAAATTTGAGATATTAGGTCAACTTCTAGCTAATCTATGAAAAATTTAACAAGTTTTAGTCTCTCATGTGATGTTTTATAGTTGAACAAGTTTTCTTTTTAATTTATTGAAATTGTTTTTTGATCTTTTATGATCAAACATGTAGAAGGGCATATTATTTTAGTTTGACATTATACAATTTTTTTTTAAAATCAAGATTGCAAGGAAGGAGTGATAATATGTTTCTTTAAAAGAAGATGTTCATATTTTAAATGGACCATTAGAATGGAATCGCATGCAAAAATAAAAAACTAAAAAAGTGAATATAAAACATCAAATGGAAGTTTTCTTTGAAAAAAATGTTTTTGATCCAATCCATGAATATAACTTGTATTGGTAGATAATTATATGACTCACAAAAATAAATTTGAATGCATTAAGGGGATATTGAAGATTGGAATTTGTGTATTTTTTAAAAATTGGAGTGTTTTGTACTCTTAAAAATAAACTAATGATGTCAAATTAAAGATAAGGAACATAACTATCTATTATACACTTTTGTGTTAAGAATATTATTGTAAGGGTGTATTATCAATTGAAACTACCTTATTTTTCACATTTGAATATGTGTGCATGTAGTGATTGCAGTCTTAGAGAATTTTCATGTATTATTGCATTGATCAAATATTTTGACTCTCATAAGGCAT
This sequence comes from Sequoia sempervirens, assembly GCA_007258455.2. Classification (NCBI taxonomy): domain Eukaryota; kingdom Viridiplantae; phylum Streptophyta; class Pinopsida; order Cupressales; family Cupressaceae; genus Sequoia; species Sequoia sempervirens. Next base: position 10,322 of record VDFB02328872.1, on the reverse strand, counting down.
TAAGTGGATGAGATCTAAGGTAGGTTAAAGAAGAGGTTAAAAGGCTAGAGGTTCAAGGAATTTATTTTCATCTAAAGCTAGCTTCGTACTTAGATATGGTCAACTACATGAGAAGATCTAAATCTTCAAATTATTTCCACTTTGGGTCAAAGGGGTTATGTTGATTTTTGTGATCTAAAGTTTTGGTAACCAAGAAACCAAGGAAATTGATAGCTAGGATAATGAATGTGATTTTTGTTATCAATCTCGAGGGTCTAAAATTTCTATAAGTTATAAACCATATTTTTCATCATCATGCCTCTATTTCTTAGAAATTCATTGAACTTTATAGAAATTCTCACTCATTTACCACATACTTAGATTAATGTCCATATCCCCACACTCATATTCATAACCCTACTCTCATTAACTCATCTTCCATTTTTTTCTCCTAAGACATATGTCTCATCTTTTCAAAATCCTTGTGGATTTTGTACTAACTCGATTTATACTTATTGATATGCCTTACCTTCTCATCCTCTCCCCTTATTTGAATGGAGTAATTTTATCCTCTCAACATACCTTTTTGTAATTTTTTTATTGCAACTACTACTATTATGCCCCCCTACATTCCATAGTGAACTCATCATAAATCAATTATTGAAAAAATAGGGGAATCACCCAAAAACACTTTATACACTTCCTACTTCTTCTTAGCTGATGAATATAATGCATCAATTTCAACAAAATCCATTATCCCTAGAAACAATTACTCACCCTTTTCCACCACAATTTTTGACTCCCTAATTTTTGAAATTTTTAATGACAATAGGGATCCCCTAAACAGATGTTTCTACCTTTTTTGTGACTTGCATAAATGTATTTCATTGTGATAAAATTATAGCCAAATTTTTTCTAGGTATCTTAATGGGACTACTCTAGAATGGTTTTTATCTCCCAAATCATTCCATTGATATTTTATTTCAACACTCTTGGGTCAACATTTCCTTGCAAGTTAGCTTTATTGGCCTTGTTCCCTACCAGCAAGGTTCCAATGAAAGGGATAGACTTCATTCTTAAATATCATTTCCCTCTATCTAAAGTAAGAAAATGTTATATATTTTTTAATTTCTTTCCAAACCCATTTGTTAAGACTAGATTGTCAATGTTGTGAATAAATTTGGGTTTTCTATAAGATCAAAATACTAAAATATGAAATTTATTTGTTAAAATTATTCAAGGGGTCATTATGGTGGCATTAGATCATAGACCTTATTATATTTCAAGGTATGTTAATTATTGATGATATCGAGTGAAAGAAATTAGATATATTTGATGGGAACAAAGGAAATTATAGATTGAAGGATCAAGAATAAGGATTTGGACATAGAAGAAGTTATGGCTAAAAGATAAAATGAGAGATGAGGAAAGGGAGAAGTTAGTTTAGAAAAAATATTGAATCTCAATCTAAGGTAAAGGGAATCAAATGAGTTAATAAGGAAACTAGTGGAACAATTAATCATAGGAAATATTCAAGGGAAAAACCATCAATGAGTAATTGAGAAGTAGTAACTCCATATTAAAATATTTAAAACCAATATTTTTACTAGAAGAAGAAGAGATTGTAGTTGAATCTAGTACTTTCATTAAAGAACCACCTATGGAAGAAACCACTTAATCTAGTATGAATAATACATAAATCAATCTAATAGTTTAAAGGACACCTTATCATTTGAAAAATATAGAAATAATAAGGAATTATTCGCACAAAAAAAGATAATCAAATAAATAGACTAACAAGAGGAATTATTTGAAGAATAAACTAAATATAATTTTTGTTAGCATAGTATTGTTTGTTGATTACATTGTTTAGTTTTACAATGGTTATACAGTCTTCACTATGGTTGCACAGTTATTGTTGGGATAATTACATTACCTTACGTATAAATATGTTCGTGATTTATCAAATAAATCAATCAAGCATATTTCATCCTTCATTTAGTATTAGAGTGGATATAGATTTACACCTATGGTAGCATATAATCTAGAAAAAGGCAATGGCATAAATAAGAGAGAAGATATGAGTCTATGCCTATAAATGATGGTTTGAGATGAAAGTTTGCTAAGTATAGTCATAGATTTGAGCTACCAAGAAAATGGAGAAGTCATCCAAATGAAATTGTAGTTTCTTACTCATAGAAACTAAATGTGAGGAGATTGATGTTGGTATAGTTTGAGATTCCTTATGAAGGTACCAGTGTGAGAAATGAGGCTTCATTGTTTTTCGTATGGTGAATAGTTGGTATCCTTGGTATGTTCATCTTTGACATATTGAAGGAATTTGAATAGAAGGTTGAAGATGATGAAAGTGAGTGGGTGAAAGGCATGAAAACCCAAACACTTTGAGTAAGGACACATAAGGGCATACATCTTTTCTTGTCTTTGGCATAAGGATACTTCTTTTCACCAACTTCAAAGGTACTAGACCATATTTTTTTTGCCATATTTGTTTAGTTTTCCCTTGGATGGAAGGAATGCATTTGAGTATGTTGGATTTATCCCTTATGTGTATTTTTCTTGGGCCTTAAGTGCACTTTTTTCCTATCTCTATGGGGATTTGCATGCCTTAAAAATTCCTATGTGAAGGGGTCGGTTTCCTTTCCAAGTCATATCTCACGTTTTCTACGTACAACTATTTGTTTGAATAGAAGATAAAGATTGTTTGTAGATGAGTGACTTGTTGAAAGTTCCAACATAATTTACAAAGAAGCTTTATGAACCAATTTTGTTCATTCCCCAAAAGTGGCAGATTTGCAATCTCTAATGAATGTTGATTGTGCTAGTTGATGCCATCAATGTTATAAGAAACCATGCAGATGACCAAAAACTAAGAGGTTGAGAAGAATCCATCATGAGCACTAGCTTCTACTTTTCTCTACTAGATTCTCTCCAAAATATCGACAATCTATAATTGGATGAATTTCTTCAGCAAGGGCTACCAAAGTACTTTCTATTTGATGTGTGATGCCAAGTGAAGAAGGTTCACGCCAAGATTAAGGAATTCTATGATGAAAGTGATGAATGTGAGGTAGAACGTTTGTACAAGTGTCTACATCTCATTGCATGAACATATTAAGCTCTTCTTCAAGATTATTTTTGTTTATGAACAGGTGTGTATGTAAAAATAAAATTAATAAATCTCTTCTTGTGGAATAATTTTTCTTTTTGTGGTGTCATCATGTTAGCACAAAATTTTCTCCTTCCAGATGCTCACCTCCTCAAAGTGCTCAATTATATGGTGTGGAAGAAAAATATGCACATGATTCTCAAATTCAAAGAGTTATGGAGGATCATTATTGGAGCAATGAAGTGTTTAACTAATGTTTGTGATTAAATGAAGTATGACAAGATAGATGCAAAAGCCTTGATTTTGATCACACTCAACATCTCCAATGAAGTTCAATCACATGTTCAAGATGTGACAATGTCAAAGGTGGCTTGGAACATTCTATACATCATATATGAGGTGAAGAACCAAATAAATATCCTCCATCTCTAGTCAAAGCTTCATTCACTCACTATGAAATATGGAAAAAAGTAGAGGAGTTCTTGCATCAGGTATATGAGCTACAAGCCTAACTTGTAGCACTCAAAGAAAAGGTGGAGAAAAAAATGCTAGCCCTAATCATTTTGAGAGCTCTTCAGTTCCAATTTTGGACAAGTGTTGAACATCAAAAAGAAGGTGTACTTCCATTTGAATGATTTGTGGATTTTCTCTATAAGGAAGGTACAAGCCATCAAGTTAGTGGAAGATGAGTTTGAAGACAAAGTATTGACCTTGGGACAACAAGATGACCAATTTTTTTGAAAGGGTCCTCCATAAAGTAGCCACATACGCAACCAAAATAGTAGTATAATCCTCAAAAGATGAATTTATGGTGTCACATCTATAATGCAACCATAAATGATATTGATAGATGTTAGTATAATACCTTGACTCAAGGAAATTTTAGTCAAGAAGGAATTTGGTCGTAGTGGTTCTCAACAATCAAAATGATGTCCTCACTGAAGGAAGTACAAAGGATATTTTATGGAATATCAAGATGATGTACATCTGATAAGGATGTATTTGATACAAGAAATTACAATGCCCATTAGAATGTTTTTCTTATCTCCCATACCTCACAACTAATGAGGAATGTTTGATTCATTGATTATGGCACCAACAAGCATATGATCGACAATAGAGAGCTATTTGATACATTGATTAATCGACCCACTAAAGATTAGCTTTGGATCATAGAAAATAAGGAGTACATGTTATAGGAGGAATTAGAAATCTCATTATTCCTCTTGGGATAAGAAGTTGTGCCATCATGAAAGTGCTCTATGTTTTTGGCTTGACAACGAATCTCTTGTCTATAAGTCAACTTTTGAATCATAAGTGTAAGGTGGAGTTCCAAGTCAAGGAAGGAATCCAATATTGTTTGATCTTTGGAGAAGGTATGGTAAAATTTCTATCACTCTCATGAAGGATCATTTATTTGCACTAGATGTAGTCTCATCATTTATAGTTGCTCTCTTTGCCTCTACAATCAAATCAACTACGTTATATAATGATATTACTATGGTCATCTTTTTGTTGACTCTTTGTATCAACTCACTTCTAAGAATATAGTATGAGGACTTCCTCAACTTTCCCATTCTTTTCCTATATTCCTTGGATGTCTTACAACTAAAAAACATTGAGATCCATTCGAGTCGAGTACCATCCATACCAAGGTCTATCTTGTGGTCATACATATCAATCTATGTGGAAACCTTCCTAATTCCTTTCAAGGTTTCCAATACTTCTAGTTACTTGTGGATTACTTCTCTTGCAAGACATGGGTGTTCTTTCTCAAGAAGAAGAGTGAAGCCTTTGCATACTTTCAAGACTTCTACTAGTGAGTTGTCTAGAAGACAAGATGGCCTCTTCTTCTTTGCTTAGATTGAGGGGGAATTGACATCCAAATAGTTCTTGGAATTGTTGAAGTAGCATGACATCTAACAACACTTGACTACCCCCTATACACCCTAAAAAAAGAAATTTCAAAATATTGCAATTGAATTGTCATGGAGATGACTTGTTGCATGCTTTCCACAACTAAGTTACTTGGAAGATCTAGTTCTACATTAGAAACTTACAAATTATTTATTCGGCACTATAACTCACAAACCTTCCTTGATCAATTTCAAAACTTTAAATAACCTTATCGAAATGTTATTTCAAATAGAATGAAAAGTCAGGCCAGAATGGTTGCTTCAACACAAGAAATTTGTAAATGTCAATTTCTGCACCAAGAACCTATATTTTAGAGAAAATTTGAAACAAAATATCTCTATGAGAAAATTTAGGTGAACATGATAAGATAAAAAAGGATAAAATCCAACAACAGATTAAAGTTTCACATCCATTGCAGAGAAATTTTTTGTATTTTGTAGCAAACTAAAATTTTGTATTTAGTAGAAAAATTGAATTCAACACTTGCTTATCTTAGTCAATTTTATCCTAGACTAAACTACAATTGAAACATAAGGACCTTGTAAATGCATTGATATAACTTTAACTTACTCATACTCAAAACTAAGGGATTGAAATTATATGTTATTAGACCATGAAATTCAATTGATTCCAAGTTTAATCCTTTTATCAATTAAGTTTAAGTTTGGTTATAAGGTCAAAATATACAAGTACTTAAAATTTATTCAATAAAAAGTTATAAATAAGAAAATATACAAGTTAAGCTTAATATATTTGTCATATAATAGTAATAGGTCATTAGATATAATAAGTTTGAAATATCTCTTATTTGTGTGAAGAGGTCTAATGTAGTTGGTTTTCTTCTATATAATAGAATTCACCCGAGATTGAAATACCAACAAGTTAAGTTTGTTCAAATATAAACAAAATTACTTAATTATATTTCTTTGGGTGCCAATAATGAATCCCTTAAATAATGTTGGTCTCTTAAGCCATCAAACACCAAATTGAACTATATGGACTAGATTATTGAATCAATTTCATTCGGATGTCGACACTAAATTCCTAGAATTACATTTATCTCTAAAGATTGAAATTATGACCTTAAAGTTTGTTGTTTTGTATGGATTATTTGATAGGATAGTAACTTGTTTTGTATAGACTATTTTACAATATTATTCATGTCATATAACAAATAATATGTAGGTAAGTTGTATGATACCTATACTTATTGAATCTTATTTGAATTCTTCTTTTATGATTATGATTGGAAAATCAATTTTCTATTTCTAATTTTTTTAAATATATGTTAGTTATATTTTAGTTTATATGTATATCATCAAAACTTGATAGTTGTTGTCTTTCTACCACCGCAAAATTCCTTTTGATATAATAAATATTATAAAGAATAAAATTATATTGAAGAACTAATAGCAACTTAAAAACTTTTCACACGTGGTATTTATGGATGAAATATTCCTAACAAAAGGTTTACTATTTACATTCATCACTTGCATATGGCTCTCCATAACCTTCTTGGAATTGGAAATCATAAAGTAATGACAACTTGTTTATTTTCTCAATAAATTTAAGATTATTTTTTCATTTTTTATAGGTTAAAATCTACAAGTGCTCATAAACAACCAATGTATTTATCAATTGCTCCAATTGCACTAGATATGCTAATTAATATTTCTTAAATGAAATCATAGAATAATTAAATACAAAATAACACTTAAGATTGGATTATAATCCCAATTTAGATTGTCTTTTTCTCACATATCTAACTTCATTGGGGTGAGTACTAACAAGTTGATTATCTTTCCACTTCACTTTTGTAGAATATTAACATATATTATAGACATCTATTAATGAACTAGGTTGATTCACTTTTACTTCCTCCATATAATAATTAGTCATGACAAAAACTTATTAGGTGTGTATAGACCTTCTTTGGGGACTTATTAAAGGAGAGGATAAAGTAGTTGGGTGCAGTGTGTTGAGAGATTAGTTATGTTTTTACAAAATCATATAAATATATTAAATATTTCTTTATAAAAGATGTTCAAAGATATAACATCAAGACACCTATCTATCCTAAATAACAATTTCAATATAAATACCTTGAATTTAATATTTATGAAATATTTTAAATACATATATTTAAAATATGTATAATAATTTATGATTTATATTTTTATTCATTAATCACATATCTATTTTATATTTTATTTACAAGATTACATAATAATTTTAAAAAAATTCCTTACTATTTTTATTATTCTATATTTTCTCTAATTATTTTATTTTATTTTTTTAAGTTTAACGAATATTATATATAACTTAGTATTTTATTTTTAAAGTACTTAAATATATTTAAAATTTTAGATATTATATTATTTTTACATAAATCTTACAATTTTAAATACTATTTTATTTAATAAATTCTCACTTCACCCAAAGTCAAAGTTAACAAAAATTGTAGATCTTAACAACAGCAAAAACATATTTATACAGGAATAATGAGAGTGAAGGGGTTTTGTTGAGTGTAAGTCTTGGGTGTTTTCATCCTTTGTGTACATAGCTCTGCGTCGCATGAGATCTTGCTACACATCTGGAGCATATAGTGTTTATAAAAAAGGTGAGAAGAGGCAGTCCTTGGCATACAATCTAGTGGAATGGCTAATGGCAATAAAATCATATGACCATTTATATCTACTTCTCAAACACAATAGACAAGGCCATAGTTAAAGAAACAAAATTACATCTGTAACAAATACCATTCCAAGTGTCAAAAAATCTAAGGATGACCCATTTAATCCTGCAACTATTATGGCTGTGATGTTTGATCCAGTCGAAGAAATCCTCCGGTTGCTCCTTTCAGTGGATTAGGCGAGCGATTGCATATTCAAATTTGAAATTCAAACTTATCAGAGTTTCATTAACAATGACTGACTATGTGCGTCTGTGGTTATGATGAAGCATGTCCCATCTTCTGCAACGTGGGAACAATGAGTTTAAATTTGGTTTGGATTATGCGTTGGGCTGCTAACTGCGACTAACTGCTTACTGTAGCGGTTAACAGGATTTCTTACGAGAATAGAAATGGATGTCAGGAAAGGAACGGATAATGTGGGCCCCACACGAGCCACTCTAAGCGGTCAACGCTTAGAGTGTGTTGGTTAATCCCGGCCTACTTCAGGATGATACTCCTAGAAAATTATGACTCTCCCCACAAGAAAACCTGATGCTCAAGAGAAAAACAATGGAGCCCTCCGGAAGCGAGAGTAATTTCCACAAAGGAAGGTATGAAAAAAAAATTCCAACTCCCCGCCAAAGAATCATTTCTTTCCAACGCCTACCTCTTCATCTATCCATACTTGGACGTTTCAAGAAGATGACGTGAGATGGAAATGGTGTTTTCCATAATTCTGATTCCCAAAAGAATTCAAAATACTTCAATTTAATTATAGCCAATTGATGCCAATATTTAATATTTACAAGTGTTAGATTAAATTTAACATTAGTTCACCCCACTTCTAATTTATTATTATTTATTATAACCTTATTAAGCAATTTGCAATCTCTTAGAAATGATTAAAGATTAATATACATATTTAAATTAACTTATAGAGGAATTAATTACTTTATATTATTTATGGCCAAGTTACGTTTTAGATATTTGTCATACACCGGCTCAAGGTAGACGATAAAATAGATCCATTGTCAACCATGTCCTCTCCTTGATGATATTCCCCTTTCTCTCATGACAGTGGCAATCCTGCATCCACTGACAAGGACTATGGTTAGATCGTTCTCAATGGCTAAATAATATGCATTTAAATTTAATCTCATGATCTCATATGAGATCAATAAATTCACTTGCAAAATAAAGAGTTTGTTAATAATTCACAGTTACAACAAAAGGACCAACTATTGCATTCTCAATGTCACAATCACATGAAAGTAGGTATTTGCAACTAACATTGTATTCAAAACACATAACCAAACATGTAATCTCAATGTAAGGGATGTGACATACTCCTCCCCTTAAGAATCATCGTCCTTGATGACTGTTTATTCTAAATTTAAACATAAATATAGTGTTCTCAATTGTTCAACAAAAGATAAGGAAATTTTGGAGGATTTCTTCATAATCCTCCCAGGTGGCATTTATTTAGCTTTTGTATTTGTTAATAGGTTTCACCAATCTTTTCTGATTGGTTCGATTTGTTTTACCATTTTTGTCAGCATTCCTAGACTAATGCTAATCCTAGCTCCTAGCTTATCCAGCTTACAGGAATTTTGACATCTTTTCCTGTCTAATGTATCAAATGAAATTGACTTGATAACAAAATTATAAAAGTTGTTATAACAATCACCATAAGGATGGTTGCCATTCCTGAGTATAGCATTCAATTACCTTTAGCACAATTTTACCAAGAGAATTTTCACCAAAGGTTAACATCATCAAATACCAGTTTCATTAACTAATGCATCATTAAAATAAACTATTATGTAAGTACAAAAGAAAAGATTAGAATTCCCTTTTCAGTTTAACTATCCTCCAAGACTCGACATGCCACTGAAAGGAAGAACTTTCCCCCTTCAATTTCCATCTGAGCTCTGGTGTGTACCCCCACTTAACCAACCCTATCACACTACTAAGGATACCCTCCTACTAAGGATGACAACTCTAGTTAGCTAAGTGTTTGGACTATATGTTCACCATCCTGCTCGACTTGGAGAGACTATTCACCTGGGCTTACTGGACTACCTGTTCGCTGACATATCATAATGCAAGGTTTCCTTCCTTGTCAAGTTAAGAACATACAAGGTATATTTAATAAAATTTACTTCCTTACAAAATCCATTAGAGGCCCATCCAAGACACGTTAGAGATGAACATTTCATCAAATATTAAGAAACAACCCACAATGATCTTGTATGATAACTTAACTCAATCTTGAATATAAATAGTTTTAATTTCAACAAGGGATCAATAGGCTAAGCTCATTTTCATTATTGCAAATTTTGACCAACTGGCCATAAACAATTTTCAAAATGCAGCAGCTAGACTACTTTAGAATTTAAGAAATAAAGCAATGGCATCACTTGCCAGTATAAAAAGGGATTTTACCAAAATCCATTATAGTGCCAAGATCTAGAGAACATTTATCATGCACCACATGACTTAACTAAGTCATTAACAAGGGAGTAGATTGTTGCACTACTATCAATCCTTCCAAAAACTTACATTAGGTTAGAGACTGTGTTATAAATGCATCAAACAACAAGTCCCTCAAACTTTCATCCTTAC
>VDFB02328871.1:0-88674 GCA_007258455.2 Sequoia sempervirens | reverse complement strand
ATATATATATATATAGCCTTCTGAAGCATGAAAAAGACCTAAGAATTATCATATTTTATGCAAACTTACTTTGCAGGAATTAGCACTCAAGCATCTTAAGCATATCATCAATATTTTTAGCAATAGCATCATAGCACATCAATAGATTTAGAATCATGGTAGCATCATTAGTTTTTACTGTAGCTTCCATTTATCATATTTCATGTCAGAATAGTTTACAATAGCATCATACCATTTAGAAATCATTAGTAATCATTGAATCATGGCATTTAACATTCATTATGTTCTCTAGATAGGCATTTTAAACAGTTATGGTGCTTACAAATTTGAGAGCCTCTGTAACTTGATAAATCTTTGGAGATAGGAGACAATGGGACACATTCAAGCTTTCTGTACTTTTAAATTAGTTTAATTGCTGATTAATCTTGATATAATGTTTCATTAAGAAGTTTTTTTGTTGTTCTTTACATTATTACTTATTCACACTTACACATGGTATTATGGAGGGTATTGAGTAAGGGAGTAAATTGTCTTTTCAAATCCCCAAATGTAAAAGGATTTGTCTTCTTTATAGTAGCCACTTGGGTATCAACATGTTGAGTTGTTTGTTGAGGGGGATTTAGTTGAATTAAACCTTTGTTTTGTTTCCTAAAAGGTTGGTAATTGTTTTGATTTGTGGATTAAAACTTTTCAGGACGACTAGAGGTGGTTTTTGTTTCACAACTACTAACTGAGTTTTGATAATCATGAAGGGCAGTGCACAAGTGTATGAAGGAAGGAAATTTCACCATGCCAAGCTTATCTTTCATTTTAGTTTGTAAGTTATCAATAAACATTTTTTGAAGGTGAGGATAAATTTTTTTTATGTCAATTTGGGAATAAAGCAATTGGTAACGTGAAATGAAGTTAGTAAGCTTTTCATCATCTTGTTGGCCTCCTACAATGATCTAACAACTAAGCCCATAAAGTTGTGATTTAGAGATTGAACATCTAATATGAATAGTTGTCTTAATCACCATGAAGGTGCATTTAACTTGTCAACCTAGGGACATAGACTTGAAATGGGTTAGCACAGTATGTGCACTAGGAATTCCAAAGTACCCACATTCATTCTACAACTAAGAAAGACATAATGCTGAAAGTAAATTGCTTGGAAAGAAATAACATAATTGTTGAACATCAACCAACAACTATACTAAGCTGAAGTGCATGACATAAATGAAAATTTGGGAAAACAAACAGGAAACTACTCTATCTGCTTTGGCTGTAGGAACAATCACAAAATGGAATTCTAGTGGCTGCAAGAACAAACAATGCCAAATTTTAACAAATTACTTGAACATAAAGTAATAACTAAACTAAAGGATGGAATGCTCACCAAGTGGGGCTCCTTGGATGAGTATCCCTTAAGACAAATGTAAACTCAGATGCACAAACTTATAACTTCATTTTATTCATTAGAAAAAAATGAGTACAAATGAGCAACATAACTGTATTACTTGAAAAACTAAGAATGCAAGTACATCATCAGATTAATCAACCTCCCGAGAAGGAGCATTCGAGTCTTATTTATAGGAAGAAAAGCTACTAACTAACTACCTAGCAAGGCAGTCAACTCCAATAGATTAAGATGATGTCACTTTAGGGAAAGCATGAAAAGTGGAGAGGAGGTTATGCATGCGTGGAATCTGGTCAAGCATGTTTTCCTTAATGCAGATCTAGCACAACAGTAACTCCTATATTCACTCAACAAACAATTAATACTAGTTACAAGGTGGTTATAAATCTTCAATTTAAACTAGGAATCTTTCTCTTGTTGAGAGTCTTCCCTCCATTTGACCTTTGAACAATCACCTTGTTGAATTTGATGGCGAGTGACCGGCTAGAAGAATCTTCCTCAATTTTGTAGGCTGTTAATTATATTTGCATAACAATATTAGTACACACAACAATTGCATATCTGTAACTATCTTAAAGTAACATTCATTAATCCACATGTAAAATTAATATAGATAGTTCATATAACATGCCAATGTCATTTAAATGTTATAAAAATAACTTATGACCAATGTTTATGGTTTTGAGGAAATATCATTAAAAGGTCAATATCCAAGTATCAAAGTCTATGACAACTACAACAAATGGATAATAAACTCTATCAAAATTGAGTCATAAACTGGACTCATCACTCCCCCCAATCTAAGGCTTTGTTGGTTGTGCAACAGAGGAAGGGTTGTTCTTTTGCTTGGTTAATGCCCTAAAATTTGCAATTGCCAGCTGTCCTACATCAGTTCTTGCAGTGTGTGAATTAGGGTCCCAATAGAACCCTTGTTTTATGTTTAGTCTACTCCATCTTTGTTTTTCTGCAACTATATCATACTAGTAATATCTGAAATTTTGTATAGGCCATAATAGGATAGGTGGCTGAAAATTTAGTGGGAGCCAAAATTGTCCTTTTGTCCTTCCAATCTGTATTTATCTATCAACTCTCTTACATGCTGCAACATAGTTCTGCAAAGAATGAGACTCAACTTGTTTTAACTCATCAGTTAGACTATTCCACCTCTGTGCCAAATATCCCTTTACAGATTCTCCTGTGGTTTTTGCTACCTCCTCATATTCTCTGTAAACTACTTCTCTCTCAGAAAGGATTCTACTGCCATAGCTTGGTCTGTAAAGAATTATGTGCCAATCATTGAAAATGTTCCATGGATTTCTAGATTCAACCCTGATGGACAGGGGAGTGTTGGATTCTATTTGCCTATATGCCCTAAACTGTTGTCCCCAATTAATCTCATTTTATATCCAAGACATAAATGCCCTTAATTGGACATCCCCATCATACAACAAAGGATTCCAATCATGATCTTGGGACACAACATAATTATGTAAATATAATTCACACAACAAATTATTCATTTTAGGAGGAGCAATCCAATAAGAATTGAAAATTTCAAGAGGAGTCTTAATGGAAGGATTCAAACCTGAAAAAATCCTTGCTAGTTTAAAAGAAAGATGCTTCTCCTTCAAATATAGAGCATAGAATCTTGGAGGAGTCCTGCACTCTAATATCTGAGGTATTAGGGCTGCCACATTATTCACTTTCTCCTTTAAAGCAACAATTTCTGCATTCTTTTCTTCAATCTCTTCATGTCTCTTTTGAATTTCCTTCTTTAGTTTTTGTTTTTTCTCTTTCCATTCTTCTTCCCTCCTTTGTATCTCTTTCCATAAATTCATAGCTACCATGTGCATTGAAAAATGAGAGGGCCTATGTATTCCTACCAAAAGTTTTCCTAGCATTGATGCTTACTCTTCATGTAACACTGGCTAAAGGGTTTTTGAATGTTCAACTAATTTCGGCTGCAGGGGTGTTGATGCTCTCCCAATTTTGGCTGCAAGGCCTCTTGTTCTTGCTCTTGCTCTTGCTGCAGGAACTCTTGCTTATGCTCTTACTATAGGAGCTCCTTATTTTCTTCATACTCTTGACTCTCAACTTGTTCAATGATGGTAGCAATATCTCCCAATGTTTCATTTGTTGATTCCTCAAAAATGTCTCTTTCGTCAACATTCACCTGCCCCATTGGGGACTTTGTGTCCTCTTGTGATGTTTCTATAGTCTTAGGGATTTCTTGTGGAGACACACCAAAGGCTGGCCTAGCTGGTCTTGATTTTCTAGGAGGGCTCTCATGTTTTTCTTCGGTTGCAAGAAGAACAGTGCCAACCTTCCGTTTCTTAGAGCTTGGCACTTTCTTTCCTACAGTTTGCTTTTTAGCTTTACCCTTCCTTATTTCTGCCTCTTTCTTCTATGCCATAGTTCAAATCAAGATTCCAAGAGGAACATCATTATCAAAATCTAAAGAGGAACTTTGTTTATCTGAATGCTCTGCCTCAGAAGACCTAATTCGATGGTTTTTTCAGCTTCATGAGGGTTTACACTAGGACCTACACAAAAGTTGAGGTTCCAGGAGTGGCTTCATCAAAACTCTCTCTTCTCCTAGCCTTACAAGGTTGAGGAAAAATCTTAGGTCACAAATGATTAGGTCTAATTTGATCAATATTTAAGAATTCTTCCCAAATCATATTAGACACATCATGCAGAGACTTCTCAACTAACAATTTGATCAGACAATGGTGGGAAATGAAATTATCCCTATCTTTTTGGGTCTCGACTGCCATGATTGGAAGGTGGTATAGCACATTTGGCACATTCATTCTTCTCCCATGCATCATATGATTCAGTAGTTTGAAGTGCACCAAATGTAGATTCGACTGATGACCTTTGCAGGTAATGTACTTCACAACATGAACAACTACTTGCTTCCATGGCTTAGGAAGAGAGGTTCTTTTGGCTCCTTGCTTTTCCACACTCAATGGAGGGTCACCAGGTTTTGTAAATTTAGCCCTAGCTAACTTGACATCTCTAGAAGTAGGTTAATTTTCACTGTCGGTAGGCAACCCTATAACTTCTGCAATCCTCTCTTCAATAGCTATTACTTCTAACCCTTTTATTGTGGCCTTTCCTTCAGACAATGTTTGGGAAAATTCCAATGCAACATCTTCATTAAAACCATTCAACTTCAGGAAATAATCTAACCACTTGCAATTTCTGAACTCGGCCAGGATAGGTGCATCCTATAGTAATATGCCTTGAACCGTGGGTTCATTTCAAATTAACCCACCTCCCATTGTTTAACTTCTTGCAATTAAACAATCACTCTACAAGGTTTCCCTTTCCGCTAAATTCCCAACGCCAATGTTGTCTAAATTTTCCTTTTTGGTGACTTAGAATTATGACAAGAGCAATAAAGGTAATAAAGGAGTAATAAATGAAAGCTATGATGGATAAAAATGGCGACGACTGATATCACCTCACACATGCAAGTCGTCATCTCACTAGAATTCAAATTGACTCAATTTAAACTTTGCTGACATAAACCAACATGGATTGACATGTGGACATGGTATTCACACTTCCCCTCCAACCTAAATTTAAGCATGTGTCCTCACATGCACAGGAGTAATGACAATGTGATAGGGGAAAGGAATAATTACATGCTATGTAGAATGTATAGATTAATTTACAAAAAAATAATGAATGTACTTAAGAGACAATTAAGATATAACAAATTGATGTGCACGCACTTGAATTCTTAGAAGATTTGTTGCAAAGATTATGGAGAAAGTTCCAATCATCTTTTAAAAATTTAGTTGAGCAATTAATGAAAGTGGAGTGGAATGAAGTGAAGTGAAGTTATGGTGGCATGATGGAAGAGAGAGAAAGGTGGATATGGATGGGCAGATGGGTGAATGAATGAAGAAGTGGACCCCCACAAAAGTGGAAGTCTTTATTATGACAAGTGACATACCTTAGTTAGCCAGAAGGAGGGACAATAGGTCTACTTCCTTCAGCTGTAGGAAGTTTGGGTGTTGCATGCTGAGTGAATTACTATAGGAATTCCTCCTTGGAAGTTGGCTTGTGATACAACCTGAGGTGATGACCATTGACAAGTAGCTTAAATATGATAGGGTCAATGGTGGTGAGTTGAACAACACCATTGGGGAAAACTTCAACAACCTCATATGGTCCTAGCCACCTTTTCTGCAACTTCCTTGTATTATCCTGCTACCTTGAGTCGTAGAGTAGTGCCTAGTCTCCTGGTTGGAATTATTTGTCCTTGATAAATTTTTCATGCCACTTTATTCTCTGATTTTGCACTACCTCTGTGTGATGCAAGGCTACCTTCCTCATTTCATCTAAAGCATTGAGCTGTATGATTCTGTCCCTTTGTGCCTTAGAGATATCCATCCCCAAGTCTATTGTAGTCCTAAGAATCTTATTCTCAAATTCAATGGGCATCATAGCTTTCTTTCCATACAACAACTCAAAAGGAGTGAAGCTTATGGTTGTTTTCTAGGTTGTCTTATAGGCCCAGATAGCTTCTGGCAGCTTGTTTTCCTAATCCTTCCTATGAATAGCCACTATTTTGGTCAGCATGGCTTCAATTTCCCTATTAGTCACCTTAGCTTGGCCATTGGCCTGAGGGTGATAAGGAGTAGACTTCCTATGTCTTATGTTGTACTCATTTACCAGTGTTGCAACAAGGGTTGAGGTGAATTGATCCCCTTGATCAATCACTATCTCTCTTGGAGCCCCATACCATGTGAAAATTTCCTCATAAAGAAATTCTGTAACCTTATTATCTCTTGCATGCTTCATGGCCTTAACTTCTACCCATTTGGTTACCTAATTAGTGCATACTAAGATATAGGATTTACCATTGGATGGAGGATCAATGGGTCCTACAAAATACAATCTCCACTTGTCAAATGGATTGATCACTACCTGAGGGTAAAGGGGCATCTCATCGGATTTGGTTGGACTGCCCATCCTCTGACATTTATCACACTTTCTTGTATATCTCCTTGCATCCTTGTGGAGCATTGGCTAGTAATATCCTATATTCATAATTTTCATTGTTGTCCTCTTGGCTACAAAATGTCCTCCACATGGTTCATTGTGGCATGCATGCAAAATATCATATGTCTCATCTTCCCTCACACATCTCCTCATGACATGGTTTGGTTGAGTGTAGAACAAACATCCTGTAATCCATGAAAAAGGAATTGATTTTTCAATGAGCAGCCTTCTCTCTTTTGGAGAGAAGTGAGGAGGAACTTTCCCTATGACCAAATAGTTAGCTATGTCAGCATACCAGGGTGTTTGCACACTAATGGAGAATAGATGTTCATCAGGGAAAGAGTCATCAATGACTTGATTATCCTCTGATGTAGTCAGCCTTGAAAGAAAGTCCGCAACAACATTGGTCTTCCTTGGCTTATCCACAATGGTTATGTCAAACTCTTGCATCAACAACAACCACCTTGTTAACTTACGTGATTACAGAGGTTTATTCAGAAGATACCTAATGGTTGCATGATCTGTGTGCATAAAGATTTGATAGCTTGTTATGTAGTGCCTGAATTTGTTGAGGGCATAGATTACTACCAACATTTCTTTTTCTATCATTGTATAGTTGAATTCAACTCTTTGCAAGTTTTTGTTGACAAAATAAATAACATTTTCAATAGCTATTTCTTTCTACCCTAGGACTACTCCTATGGAATAGTCTGATGCATCTATATGGATGTGGAAAGGAAGCTCCCAATTAGGGCCTTTAAGTATAGGAGCATGAGTCAAAACTGCCTTCAAATAAAAAAATGCTTTGTTACAGTCTTCAGTCCACTGAAACTCAACATCTTTAGTGAGAAGAGTATATAATGGTGCTACTATTTTGCTAAAATATTTGATAAAAAACCTATAGTAGCCTGCATGGCCCAAGAAACTTCTAACATTTTTTTTTTTTGCAGGTGTAGGAAGATTTGTGATCACCTCAATCTTTGCAGGATCTACTTGAATTCCTTTGTGGGAGATGTAGTGGCCAAGGACTACACCTTCCTGCATCATCATGAAGCACTTTTCACTATTTAGAGGTAGATTGTGTTCTTCACATCTCTTTAAGAATCTCCTGAGATTCTCCAATGCTTCATTGAAATCAACACCATAGGTGGTAAAATCATCCATATAAATTTCCATGCAATCATGAGAGATATTTGAAAATATGCTAATGACTACCCTTTGAAAAGTTGTAGGTGCATCGCATTAGAAATATCGAAAGATTGAGTAGGAATAAGTCCCCCATGGATAGGTAAAGGTGGTCTTCTCCTGGTCCTCAGGTGCAATTTGGATATGGTTATACCCACTTAATCTATCTAGAAAAGAGAAGTATTGCTTTCCTGCAAGTGAATCTAGAACTTGGTCTATGAAGGGTAGGGGAAAATGGTCTTTTTTGGTGGCAACATTGAGTTCCTTGTAATAAAAAAAAACTCGCCACTTCCCTCCCTTTTTGGGCACAATCAGCAATGGAGACACCCATTGACTATTAGAAAGGGGGTAAATAAATCCTACATCTAGCAATTTATGTAGTTCCCCTTTTACAATTTCTCTTAGTGTAGGGTTAATTCTTCTTTATGGCAGCCTCATCGATGTACAATCATCTCTGATGTAAATGTTATGAGTGCAAAGCTTAGGGTCCAAGCCCTTCATATCATGATAGTCCCACAAAAATGCATGTTGATGGGTCCTCAGTAAGTTTGTTAATGACAACTATTGTTCTTCACTCAATTTGCTGTTAATATTTAGATATTTTCCTTCTGTCACTTGCACTTGTGTAGTTATCTCTACCATAGATGCTTCACTAATGTTTGGTACTTTGAGTTCATATGGAAACAATTTATGAGACATACTTGTTTCTACAGGAAGTTTTGCTATAGGAAGAGTGGGAAAAAGTGTCTTTATTGGATCAACAAAATGAGAGGATGATGCTTCCTCTACTTTACAATGATTCTGAATTATGTTAAACAATATATACTTCATCTTCCTCTTGAAGCTGCATGAAAGAGCTTATGCCTAACATCATAAGTTGTGTCACAAAATTAACTTCCTCAACCTCTTCACCAACATGTGGCCATACAGGGCTATCCATGTCATGGGATGGCTGAGCAAGAGGGTAGAGAACAAGATTTTTGGTGCTCTTTCCATCAGAAATGGTCATGTCTCCTATCATGCATCCAATATAGGCATCTTCTATTGCTAACCATGGTCTTCCTAGGATAATGGGGTACCCACCTAGTGTAGCTTTAGGAGAAAGAAACATGAAGTCTACTAGCTACTCCCAAGAGTCTATAGTTACCACAAGGTCCTCTACTATCCCATTAGGTTTAATAATAGAACTATCAGTAAGCTGTAGGACAGTAGGAGTAGGTCTCATGCTTGCAACATTTAGTTGCTACAAGATATCCTTGTTCATTACATTTATTGTTGCTCCCAAACTAATTAGAGCATTCCTTATTTAGATCCCATTTATGACAACTCCTACCACATGAATCCCTGGGTCATTATATTTGGGAACAATCACTTTCCCAAGCACTATGTCAGCCAGTTATCCCACCACATGAACCATAATGGGGTCTTTCTTCTTCCTGCCTGACTTATTAAGGCATGCTTCCTTAATTGCTTTTCCATATATAGGAACATATTTTATGGCCTGAAATAGAGGTATTTGGATGCATATATTCTTCAATTGATCTAAAATGTCAAAGGTTGGTTCCTCCTCTTTCTTTTGTTTCACAGTTTCCAACCTCTAGGGAAATGGTGGTTCTTGTTCAATCTGCTTGACTGGGGTTGGTTCAGAATTTTTAGGTACACTTGGTTGAATGGGGGAATTTAGAGGCTCCTCTTCTTCCACAAGAAGGTCAGTGATAATGGGTGTGGAAGGAGCTGGAAAAGTAGTTCCTGGATGCAAGTGGATGTCATTTACACTCACAACATATGCAGGGAATTGATTTGGATCAACAGAGTATACTGGCTGCTACTGTGGTTTGTTATTTGGGTTAGGTGTGGAATGAGCTGGTAGCTGAGTAGGTTTAGGTGTATTTGAACTTGAACTAGCAGGATGAGGCATTATAACAAGTTTTTGGGGTTGAGAAGGTGGCTGCATGTAATTGGTTGTCTGGTTTGGCCATTGCTGCCCTCTCCTCTATTGAGATGTTTGCTACCAAATTCTTGGAGGTGGCTGCCAATTTCCTTGAAACTGATGCCACTGGGGTGGAGAGTTTTTGTGATTAGGTCAGGTATGTGGAGGGTTACTCCAAGGATATGGTGGATATCCTCCATAATTGGATGGATATGGGGACTTTCATTGGTTACCAAATGAATAAGAATTGAAATATGGCCCAACAAAAGAGAGCGGATCTAGTGGCATACCTTGTCTTGGAGCCCATGGCCTCCTTTGTGCAACATAGTAGACTTGATCCTCTTCAACTTGGATTGGATTGAACTTAGGTGGAATCTGCTTACTTTCGATATTAGCTACCATCTTTCATCTGCATTCCTTCTTCTTTTGTATGCAATGAGGGCAATATTCTACCAACATTGCCTCTACCTCCTCTTGTTTCTTTTTGGCTTGAAGTGTATCCAACTGAGTAGCCAAATTGTTTATAATGTCTTACTTGAAGTCTACTAGTAAGTGAGTAATCTCCATTTTGGAAACTCCATTAGTAGATGACTTAGCCATAGAGGATTGGTATGCTCTTCCTTTCTTTGAAGCTTCCGTAAAGTAGTTCTAACATATCTTCTTGATATCCTCCGAAGGAACTTGGGAGATATCTCCTCCTCCCATCAGGTCCAAGGCATCAGTGAAGCTGTCATTAATTCCTCTTAGGAAAAACAATTTTTGTGATTCTTCATTAAGTAAATGGTGTGGAGATTTCTATAGACAAAACATAAACCTTGCAATGTAATCCTCTAGGCTCTCATCTTCCTTTTTCCGCGCATCCTAAAAATGTCATCTCCCCTCATGTCATTGCCCCTATAATATTCCTTGTACTTCTTAAGGAAATTTGTCTTCATGTATTCCCAAGTCTCCACTATATTTCTACCTAGGCTCATAAACCATCTTAATGCAACCTCTTTCAAGGTGGTAGGGAATAGCTTGAGCCTATGGGCATCGGTGGTATAGTCATAACTCTTGCAGAGTATGACAAACTCGAACAAGAAAGTATCAAGATCTTCTATGACAAGTCCATAGAACTTAGGAAGGACTGAAGCAAGGATATTTTGAGGTTTTCAACTTCATTTTGATGAGCAATGGGGAAAGGAAAAGTTGGTTGGTTAGGTCTATTTCTATTTGCATCACCCATGCCTACCTGATGTAGTTCCAAAGAAAAGGGATTCTCAATCTAATTTTGGTCTTCAAAGGGAATTTTAGAACTGGTGAGATCAAGGAATGCATCAGCAAAAGGGGTGTGGCTCTTCTTCTTCTTCTTCTCTTGGCATATTCAAATGCTCAACTAGATGGAATGGATCAGGGTTATTAGGAAGGAATCTCCCATGAGCATCTCTCCTCCTTACTCTATGCATACAGTATCAACTTACTATCAACCAAAGCACACAAAGAATTGGAAAAAGAATGGTAGATCATTACTTTCCTAAATTAGGGATATACTAAGAACAAACTTCCAAAAATACCACAACAAGAAAAACTATCAATGACTCCAAAGAGCTCCCTAGTTTGACACCATCCCCGACAATGACGCCAAAAATGTTGGACTCCTACAATGATCTAACAAATAAGCCCATAAAGATGTGATTTAGAGATTGGACATCTAATTTGAATAGTTGTCTTAATCACCATGAAGGTGCATTTAACTTTTCAACCCAAGGACGTAGACTTGAAATGGGTCAACACAGTATGTGCACTAGGAATCCCAAAGTAGCTAAACAAAAAGATACAAAAAAGTACCTAGAGAATTGAAGATGACTAAGCAAGGCCTGAAAACACTAAAATTTGTTGCTTTTGATGTGTACTAGGACTCATACACTAGACTGGGCAATTTAGTCCTAGATTAGGGTTTCAAGGCTGAATCTAGAATTTTCTATTGGCAAACCAAGATCTACATAAAACTACTGAAAAGTAGTATATTAGGACTCATACTCCCAAGGTGGTGATTTAGTCCCAGTATTAAGGTTTGTCTAAAACTTTTGTAGCCTCGAGTGATCTTCTATAGCTTTCATCTTGTCTAATCTCCAAGTCTGAAAAGTCTAAATTGCGATCTGTAGGTGAGTTTTCGTGAAGATGAGAACTTGAAAACTTTCTTCCAATATTGTAACTTTATCTCTAAAGGATCTTCAAGCTCTAAAAAACCTAGATCTGCAATCACACATCAAGAGGGAAAAATGTTGCTATGTTAGGGAATAGGGGTTTGCCTTGGTCAAACCCCATTTTGGTACTCAAACCTTGAAATGAAATGAAAAAGAATGGATGAATGATGAATGAACAATATGCAATGTTGCAACTCTCCAAACCATTGAAATAAATGTTGCAATCTTGTGTGAAATGGCTCCAATGGATGTGGATCTTGATTCTTGATCTTGATATGAAATAGTGTCTTTGAATGCTTGCTTGAATCATGACAACCTACATCACAAACATTAGCTCAAAAACACACATGGTGTATGCTAACTTTGACATGATGCTTGAATCTTGAATTGATGCTCCAAATGCTTGATAATCATCTCTTGAATGCTCTTGAATGCTTAAACCTTGTTAAGAGAAATTATGTGAAATGACCTTATATTTATACTTGTTTATGCCAAATTTCTCAAAATTACAACACTACAAGCGAATATCAGATCTAGGAGAATAAAATCCTGCCAATAATTGAATTCAAAATAGGTCTAAGCTAAAGCGGGACTCATAAGCCAGTTAGAGCGTATGAGTCATAGGAGCTCAAAACTAGGACACAAACTTCAAGAACTGTTAAGTTCAATGCAATATTCCTATTTAGGCCCCAAAACCTAGGTGGGACCCATACGCCCAAGGTGGCATATGAGTCCCAAATCACCAGATATAGAACACATAACCCAAAAACATGAATTATGATTGGTCATTTAATAAATTTCAAGATCATCCTCAGAAAGATACATTAAATAAGGCTTGTGGATGCAAAATAGGACCAAATAAGGCATAAATAAGCCATGATTTAACAAGGAGCGCCCAAACAATTTTAAAAATGTAAAGGGATAAATTTTCCTACACTACATATATATCAACAAAGTATATAATATATATGCAAATGTATGTCATGTTTACCATACGATATGCTCTCTCACACAATAGCATACTTTTATGCATATATACATTCTTACATATATATATATTCATCAACTAATATATGAATATGAGCATAAGAAAAATCAGTTCATTCAAAGACAATAAACCATATTCCTTCCCAAAACATTCCCAAACCAAAAACAATCAAGAAACCAAATACTAATATAAAAACCACAAACAATCAAAGACAACCAAGCATGCTCTCCTATTCATCCACAAACAAGACTAAGGTAACTTACCATTTTTCCAAAACTATTGACTCGACTAGACCTACTAAGTAATGAGTGTGTGAAAGCTCAATTAGGCTTCGTTAAGGGTTACTTGACCAATCACTTCTCCTAAGTGATACTTCCCCTCCTTTCAAGAGGATTGAATCTATCTCTACATCCAACTTAGTACAACACCAAGGTAGTTAGACATTCATAAAAACTCTATTTGCATCATAATACATTTCTACCAACAAAGCATTTAGAACATTCACATTACAATGCATAGCATTCCATCAATTAAAAACTCATTCATTCTTTTTAAATCATTAACATCTTATTACATATTCACATATTTCATTCACCTAACAAACATATTAAAGTCACAATTTACATTTATAAACATTTTCACTTATAATGGTAAAATTAACTTGGTAACTATGAAATAGGATGTAACAAATACAACTTGTTAACCTTGTGAAGCTCAAAATTTTTCTTTTTCTTTGTGGCACCTTATTAGAGTTATTAGAGGGATAGCTTTGGTATAGTTAGTACAGTGAGAGCCTATAGACACGAAATGAATTTTTCACTTAGACACTTTTTGGGGGCTCACCTAGTGGACAGTCTAAGGTTTCATTAGCCCAGAGTGAGTGTGCATTGTTATTTGCATAGTGGATATTGTGTTATACTTTTCAATGTTTTTGGACAAACAGTTGAGGCTTGATCCACATCAAGTTGGACAAATAGTCGAGGCTTGATCCACCCCCTTTTTGTTTTTATTTTTCTTTTCTTTTAGTCTTTGAAATTGTATGTTTGTGTATCTTGTTTTGCTGCTTTGTATCATACATCTTGTGTGTGTTCCTTTGTGTTTATGTTGGTTTAATATAGGATCTTGGATCTTGGGGGCTTGGCCATCTCCTTGACCTTTGTCATACTATCCGATCAATGTTGGTGCACTAGTAAATGGATGGGAGAATGGAGAGCAGGAGAATGAACAAAAAGGCACATGGAGGAGATTTGAAATCCTCTAAGGGTGAGGAGGATTCTACTGAGGATGATGGAGATCCGACTGATGCTGTTGGAGTCTTGGATGCGTTGTGGTCTAGCCTGGCTCATGCAGGTTCATCAGAGAATGATGTTGTGGTAGAGGATGTTGGCGACGTAGTTGGTGCTCTTTTCCCTATGTCTCCTTGCATCGCTAGAGGGGTCTTTGCCTCTTTTGTCTATGGGTTGCAAAAGCTCCTTTCTGCAATATTTTCTGAGGCTACCTTTGAAGAAGATTTTGTTGCTTATGGTTTGAGGAAGCCTTGCCTCTGTTCTTGTGAGGGGACTATTGCTGGTTTGGATGGGAACAAATTTACTTTGTTTGTTCTTTCTTGGCTATTTTTGGGGCTATATATCAAGTGTTTCATGAAGATCCAGAGATTTAAATATTTTTCTTCTTTAAGCTAGATTTGGTGCCTGTTGCTGACCCATTTGTGGTTATTGATGCATTTGGGGATGAAGGGTTCTACTTTTTTTGGCCTTTGTGTTTTAGGTGCTGGTATGGCCTATGGATGGCTTCTTTTGGGTGGAATCTTGTTGAGGCTACTTGCTTTGATGCTTTGTTTTGGAGGGTCTCAACCTCCTATCTATAGTTTCCTGGTATGACCGGAGGAGGTTCTCTTTTACTTGTGGATTGGCTATGGTTGCCCTTGTTTTTTTTTGGATGCTCTCTTTGCAGGGGAGGTGGGAGTGTGTTGGATGCTTAAAGGAAGTTTGGATGTTGATTGGGATTATTTTGTTCCTATTTGGTGTAATAGGGAGGCTTGGTGGATCCTCTTGTTGGCTTACTTTGCTTCTAGCTTCCTTTTTGTTGTCTTTCATTTCTTTCTCATTTTCTTTGCTGGCTTGAGGGTTGCTTGTGTGTGTTTGAACCTCGAAGGTTCCTTCATGCTTGTGTTTTTTCTATGGATGTTGGATGCCGATGTGGTTATGATGTTGGTTTGGGATGGGCTATATTTGTCTCATCATTTTGTGGATGCCATTAAGTTTCTTATGAAGCTGATGGTTATGTCTTTCTCCCTTATTTTTCGGTGGGGTGCTTTTGGCTAGGATGAGTATTTTTTTGTTTTCCTGGTTGTTGTCTTTGGTTAGGGGTACTTTTGTCTTTCCTTCTTCAAATGCTCACACTCTATTAGAGGTGGTGATGGAGTTGGTTGTTTTGGGATTGAAGTTACGACTAAAGTCTTACCTGACTGCGATGCTTGCTTTGGGTTCTTTTTTGCTACTGACTTGTTGGCTGAAGGGTCTTGCTATTTTGGATTCTTTTTAGATCATTTGTGGCCTTGTTCTCTTAGCTGGGTGGTTCTCAAGTTTTACTCCTAGTCCCTAGACAATTTTCTTCCTTATGCAGAATTCTCCAAAGGAGGCTATGGTTGCAGGCTTGGCTATTGTGTTGGATTTCTCCTTTAGTCCTATGGAGGAGGTCCCCCCTCAGTAGTTGTTCTTATTGAGGAGGTGGAGGTTGAGGGTGTTGGTGATGTCTGGTTGTAGTGGTTTTTCTAATTATATCCTCCTTTCCAATAGAGGGGAGCTCACTCCTTTAGAGGTGGAGTTGGAGTTGGTTTCCTATTACTAGGCGAGTCATTGTTGGGAAGCTGATTTATTGTAATTTTCAACAGTGGATCATAAAGCCCCTATTGAGGTGGGGTGTTTGGTCTTATTGGTGGTTTATATCACTGTGTTATTTTCTCTATTGGTGATGATTATCTTTCTTGGATTTGTGGGGCTTCCTTGAGCAACGAGTTTGCTGATGCTTGGCAGAAGGAGGCTAGTTCTTTTTTTAACTAATAGGGTTTCTAGTCCCGGTTAAAACCATATTTTTTAAGGGTCTCTAGCCCTTTATTGTTTGTAATATGCAACATGTGTAGTCCTATTTATCTCTTTGAGGCTGTTGTGGTGCTGTTGTTGGTCTATGGTTTATCTTTTTCACAACTTTCTTTCCTTTGTAAAGGGTTTTAGGCCCCTTCAAAACCCATTTTTTACCCCTAATAAAAAACATTGGTGCACTGGGACCCCTCTTGACACGTATTTGTCCACTTTAGTGTGAGTTTGACGTAAGGTCCTCCTCTTACCAAAGTGGGGGCTAAATGTAGTGTAGAAAAATATACCCCTTTACATTTTCTCACTTGTTTGGGCCCTCTTAATTAAAATAAACTTAATAGTGCCTTAATTTAGTGTTATAAAATGTATCTTTTTATATTTTCACACTTATTTGGGCCCTCTTAATTAAAATAAACTTAATAATGCCTTAATTTAGTGTTGTAAAATGTATTTGTTTACACTTTCACACTTATTTAGGGCTCCTTTAATTAATTGAGCTTAATTAGGCCTTAATTGGCCCCCTTAATTCATTTTCCAAGCCTATTAATTACATTTTTCAAAGAGGAAACCTGGCATTCATTAATGCCTTAACATAACACTTTTTCCTTGAGCAATGTGTGTCTTATGTTTAGGGACCTAGGACCCATTTTCCCATGGATGAATGGGTCCTCCCTAGAGCTTAGGAACCTAATTTAACTTATGTTTTTGGTGGTATTTTAATATTTTCAAATCCATGATTCAATGTCGGCTTGTGATATTGGAATTTTGGGAAATTAAGTATAAATGTATATAAATACAAAGTTATTTTATCAAATTAACATTAGATTTCAAGAGCACAATTGAGAGAACTTTCACAAGAGCAAATACTATTGTCAAGAACATTCAAGGGCAGATTTCTTCATCATTTGTTGCAGCATTCAAGATCCATTCATCATGTCAAAGTTATGTTCAACCATGCATGTTTGTGGAGCTAATATTGTGATGTAGGTTTCAAGAATTCAAGTCAAAGATTCAAAGCAAGATCCAACTATAAAGATCCACATCCATTGATTCCATTTCATGCAAGATAAACATTAATATTTTAGATTTCCAAAGGTTTAAATCAAGGGTTTGGTGAGTTGTGACATTGAGTTATTATTCACCATTCCTTTCATGCTATTTTATTTCATTTCAAGGTTTAATTACCAAAATGGGGTTTGACCAAGGCAAACCCCCATTCACGCAAAAATAAACATTTTCCCCCTCTCTTTGTGTTGCAGATATGCAGGTTGAAGAAAAGTTGAAGATCTCAAAGTTGCAAAATTGTGAAGTTGCATTTGTTGTCACGTTGTTTTCATTTCATGGAAACTCAGATCACAGATTTATTTCCGACCATCTGACTATGAAATCTGGGAATCTAGAAGTTGAGAAATAGGATTAGAGGACCCAAAAACCAATTTTGAAAAGCCCTACACAAGACCCATTCGCCATAGGGTGAATGAGTCCTCAGACAACTTCTAAAAACAACATTTTATGAGAGGTACACAATATTTATCTCTTCCAGATTTGCCAAAAACTTTGTAGGTTCCTTCAATTTTATGTTTAATCTACTAAATCCAAGTGATCAATTGCATCTTGGAGTTGATGTTTAATTTTTAATCTTTCTCCCCAAAGTGTTGTTTGGCCTAGACCCCTATCCTAACACATAAAGGGAAATTACAAGATTCTTCAAAGAATTCACTCACCTAAGGGTTCAAAGTGGATTTTAACTTGAGGGATCTCATTTCCTAAATGGAATAGAAGAATAGGTAAGTTCATTCACCCCATTTCCCCCTTTCTATTTATAGTAAGTTTTGTGAAACATTCCAAATTTAGTATAAACCCCTATGTGTTCGAACCCTACCTCATTTTTCTATTTTTCAATATGATATGTTTAGATCCCATATTTTTTGATAAACTTAGAGGTGTATCACCAAAAAATGTACTATTCTTATTCAAAATATCTTTTTTGGGGGAAAAAATATAATATATTAATCAAATAAATTCAATTACATGGGAACCATATAGACTTCCATATAGAAATTTCTAGAATGGTCAACATCAATGAAAGAGTCCACCAAGGTAACTCACAAAACCAAGAAACTAAAGACATAGATGTATCATAAAACCCACCAAAACCAAAATTATTGAACCCCCTCGAGTAACACTCAATCTCTTTGGTATTCATGAGTCAACTTAAGAATTCTTTTAGCCTTCTCTTGAGACAAATAAGTCCAATCACCCACATTCCAACTACTTGAGCCCTCAAAGGCCCATTTAGCCAAATAATCAACCACCTTATTCCATTTTCTAAGGAAATAAACAAAAGAAACATAATCAAAGTTTATGGAAATATTAAGAATCTCCTTAGCCACGAATTTTAATCTCTACAATGACACTTGAAAATTCTTTTTGTTTAGAAGGGAGACCAAAATCGGAGAATTGGTTTCACATATAATTTTCGTCCAACCCATAGACTAAGCACAAACTAGAGATTGAAAAATCACCCAAGCTTCAATTTTATTATTATAATGCTTACCTAGATGAGTAGAGAACAAGAATTGTACCTCTCCTATGCTATCACAACCTACACCACCAATTCTTGCCACACTAGGATTACCTCGAGAGGAACCATCTGTATTGATTTTTAAAAAACCATAAGGAAGAGGGATCCACCTTCCCAATCTATTAACCCTAGTAGAAGTTTGAATCTATTATGAGGCCTAACCTAAGAGGAAGAATGGAGAGATAAATCCAAAAGCTTACAAGGTGCAAATCAAATGAGATAAGAGGATCATCTAAAGAAAAATTATCTTTAATTGTTTCTTTGATCATACCATTAATCTTAAGCCACACTCACATAACACTACTTTGGCTCCCTTGAAAAATATGATGATTATGTTCTAGTCATATTTTCCAACAAATAAAATAAGGTCCTAAATCTCATGTGCCAATGAGGAAGAAAACAACGGTTGGAGGTATTCCCATACTATTTCAAAGCTCAATCAAGGAAGTAGCATGTATGAGAGGTCTATTCTACACCTTCCATATGAGCTCAATATATCTAAAGAGTAAGGAAATTAAAAAAAAGTGTCTAAAGCTTTCTTTTTGACTACCACAGAGATAGCAAAAGGAAGGTCGTTGGAAGGATTTTTTTTCTAATATTCTCCCAAGTAATACATTTGTTATGACTAAAGAGACATACAAAATTGCACTTAGGCCAACCAAACTTACTCTAAATTCTTCTCCCTTTGTATTGTGAAAATATTGGTAACCAAGAGAGACTGAATACACAACTTTTGGGTCATGGCCCCGAGTAAGAATTTTAAACTCCTCCAAAGAACTAAAAGGTATCATAGCTAAAATAGAGGCCAAAGTATTATGCTCCATAATTGATCCTCCAACAAACCAACTTTAGGGATCTTTCCTTCAATTAACTACAAAACTTCCCAATTGAATGGATTGCTTAAAATCAACAACCTTGGACCACCCAACATCTAGGAAAATGAAACTAAGAGAGTGAAGTTATGGAAAGGAATAAATAATAGGGGGTGATTGTCCCAAGAATCACCCCAAAACAAAGCTCTATTACTCTTATTAGCTATATAGAAAAATCCATTATTAATGAGTGTCACCCCTATTTTTAGAGTTTTCTAGATCAATGAGCCTCTCTCATTCAACTCCATCCATGGAATATCAACATCATCAACCCATCCCAAGTACTTGAAGTTGAAAATTCTTTCCCATGGCTTATCAATATTTTGCACCATCTTCAATATAGTTTGGTAGCTAAAGCTTGACTATCATGCTTTGAAAAATGCAATTGAAGGCCACAAACCTTAGTAGGGATACAATCCAACTCCCAAGTAGGAAGGCTCCATTTTTGTTTCAAATTCCTTTAGAATTTTTTTGGGAACTATTAATATCATAAATCTACAAATAGGTAAAGCATGCAAGATAGATTTCAACAGAGTCAAGTGATTGACAAAAGAGAGGCATCAAAAATTCCAATGGCTCACTCGCATACATAATTGATCTAAAATTTTCTTCCATTGAGCCTTTCTAAGGCTACCAATAGAGAGGGAAATACCCAAGATGCCATAGGTAAAGAGCCAATCTGGAAGTGAAAAATACCCGAAATTGTATGTTGACTAAGCTCTAGAGTATTGAAAAAGAATATACTTGATTTTTCCTTGTTGATACATTGAACTAAAGCAGAGATGTAGATATCTAACACTTTTCTAAAATTAGTTTCTTCCCCTATCTTGGAAAAACCCAAAAGAGTAGTATCTTCCACAAACTAGAGATCAGATTGATGGTCAATTTCTCAATTCCAAACTCATCCTTGAATAAGTCCTCTCCCTCTATAATGTTTCAATAAACATCTCAAACCTTTAGCCACTAAGATAAACAAATAAGGAGATAAAAGATCTCCTTTCCAAATACCTATAGAAGCTAAAAATAGGGATGAGGGGATACCATTAATCAACACAAAAAATGAAGTTGTTAACACACAACTCATGATCCAATCAACCCAATTGGGATAAAAACGAAAGGCCAATAAAATATTATGAAGAAAATCCCAATTGACATTGTCATAAGCTTTGGACATATCAAGCTTAATGAACATGGATTTCTCTTTAGAATTGTGCATAGTGGATAGCCTCAATTGCCACCACAATTAAATCTAAAATTTTGTTTCCCATCTTGATCAAGAGAGATCAAAGTATTCAATAACATATTAAAACTCTCTACAATGATTTTGGTAATTATCTTGAAAGTGACATTCCAAGTGCAATAGAGAGAAAAGAGTCCAAGGAAGAAGCTTTTTTTAAGAATCAACACAAAGAAAGTAGAGTTTATGGACTTAAGCATCAATTTATTTACTCGAGACTCTCAAATAACCTCAAGCAAGTCACTCTTCAAGATTTCCCAAAAGTCTTGAAAAATGCAATAGGAAAGCCATTTGGCCTAGGGGGCCTCGCCTTTCTTCATTTAGAAAATAATCAATTTCGACTCCTCTAAAGAGATAGGATTCATGAGAGAATTTTTCATTTCTTCAAAGACCATAGGAGGAATGTAATCAAGGATGATTCTCTCACTATCCAAATCATGAACCCCCTAATAAGTATAAAGCAAGGAAAATTGTCTAAAAAATTCTTGAGAAATTTTTGGAAAGGATTTCAGTTGTTCCCCTTGAGTAGAAGTGATGGAGACTAAGGAGTTGTCACATTTGTGGTCCTTCACTGAGCTGTGGAAGAATGAAGTATTCTTATCACCTTTATGAATCCAAATTATCCTAGATTTTTATTTCCAAAAAATCTCTTCATAAAGTTCCCACTCTTATAGTTATTTGGAGAAAATAGATTCCTCCTTCAAGGTATCCTCATCTAAGCCTTCACACTTAATTTGAAAAGTAATTCAAGCTCCAAATCTACTTGTAGATTTTTTTGATATGATAAATGTCACCAAAAGAGGAGTGGTTTCATCATTTCAATTTCAATTTAACATATTGAAGCCTCTTGAAAAATGTGTACATATCACATTACTATTATTTGGCTTCCAATCTCTCCACCAAACCTCCATGATCTTGTAGAGATATTCATTTTGCAACCACATAAGCTAGAATTTGAAAGGAGGTTTCTTCAAGATAGAGAGGATAGAAGAATAAATCTTAATAGGATAGTGATAAGAAACCCCTCCAATCTAAAATTTTAGAGTAAGTGGTCCATCTATTACTAATCCAAAACTCAAAGATAAAAAATCTGTCCAACCTCTTAGAGATAGAATCCTCACCACATCTACGATTATTCTAGAGAATGGTTTCATTTCTCAGCCCCACATCCACTAGGTTGAGAAATGAAATTTCTCTCAATAAGTTCAAAGAAGGTCCAAGGTTTACATTTCCTCCTCACTTCTCATTTAAACTAGCTATAGAATTAAAATCCCCTACTAAAACCCAAGGGAGATAGAGAACAATAAATGAACAAATCTGATATGGGACCAAAGTAAAACCTTACTTAGAAAATCAGTAGGAGTATAAACATTGGTGAGAATCAGATATTCTCCCAATTCAAAGTAGGATGAAACTATCAAGATCGAGCATTTACTACCTAACCGCCAAGAGGGAGTAATTTTCCAAGGATCCAAAAAAATATTAGTCCTCCAATAGAGCCTTGAGCACCAACGCAAATTTATTGAACCCCTCTAGATTTGGGAAGAGATGCTTACAATGTATTCAACTACAGCTTAGCTTTTTGAATAAAAACCAAATTCGACCTATGATCCCAAATAAGATCACATGCAATATTTTATTGAGGGATATTGGTGAAACCCCTAATATTCCATACTAGCACAATTATTTATGAGGAGTAGAAAAGTGAGAATCAAGAGTCTTAATGACCCTTGCATCTACTAAGAATTCCCCCATCAATTTCACTTTTTTGATATATTTCTTCCTACCTACCTTTACAACCTCCCTCATATTTCCTTTCTTGATGTTTTTATGCTACACAATCAATACATGAGGAGTGTTCTTGTTACCTTCTTTTTTTCCCCTAGATTTTGTATAAAGGTGGACATTAAATTACCTTCACATATCTCCAATTGGGGTTCTTTCCCAAGAACTGAGACCACCACTTTTGTAGGAATCTCTATGGCTCCTAGAATCTCAACCTCTTTCTTAGAAGGACCTTCTACATCTTGCACACCTACTAAAATTTCCAATAATAACAAAGGAGGAGAGAGAATAGGCAAACCATAGTTAGAAATGACTTAGTCCTTTCTATCCTTGTTGAAGTCATGATCCATTGAATCCATACCCTCAAAACCTTCAAGGGTATCAAACCTATTACTAGAGGTTAGTTTGGAAACCATTTTACTTTATCGATTTGTATTCCTCATCTTTGACCTAGTTTTCATAGGAATGAATCCATTTGAGTCTTGTATTTTATTTTGAACAATAGTCTTGCCTTTAGATATAATATTAGACACATTCTCTATAGGAGGTGTGTGAGAATGGGGGAAACAAGCTAAACTATGCATCTACGCTTCTAAATAAGATAATTGCATCTAAAACTTAATAAATTTAAACTAATTTAAACTAGAAAGCTTCAGAAATCTATCCTATTGCTCTCTAACTCTAAAGACTTCTCTAATTTACTTAGCTCTCAGATTTGTAAGCTAATAAAACCATTAAAGTGACACTTAGAGAACGAGAAATGAATTATTCTACTCTAATATGTTCTAAATGTGCAAATTCTATTCTAATGGCAGCCATGACTGCAAATGTTGGATGCTAGATGAATGCTGGATGAATGTTGGATGAATGTTGGATGATTTGGATGCTTGAATGCTTTGGAAACCTGCAGAGTAAGATTGCATAAATTGGGATCCTTTTTGTGTAGCCCAAGAGCTGTATTTATAGCTTTCACGGCAGCACAATTGCACAGGAAACCGGGATGAGGGGCTGTGATTTCCTCTGGAGAATCCAAAGGCATGGGATGAGAAGAAGGAGCTGATCATGGAGAATGGTTTCTCCCCATGAAAACACCAGGAAAGATAAGAGGGAAGGTGGGTGGAAGGTTGTTGAGAGAACTTCCTGCAAATTTTCCCTGAAGCTTTTCCCGTGAATGGCAGTGCCATTAATTTGATTGGTGAGAAATAAATATTTATTGGTGAGTGAATAGTGCAAAATTTATGCATAAATTTAAATATTTTTAATTTATTTAAATTTAGCAAAAAGGAGGAATAAATAATTTAATAAATCAAACTATAGGGTTTGTTTTATTAAATTAAAAGGAGAATGATAATTAAATAAAAGATTTTTAGCAATCTTTATTTAATTAAGAAGAAATGTGATTTTAAATAACACAAATTATTTAAATTGTGTATTTAATTTTAAGATAGAAGAAATAATGATAATAAATAAAACAAAGTTTTTAATTTTGTTTATTTAATTAAGAGAGAAATAATATGATGAAAATGATAATAATTAAATAAAACAAAGTTTTTGATTTGTTTATTTAATTAGGAGAGAAAAAATAGAAGAATTAATAAATGAACTTAATATAAATAAATATTTCTATTTATTTACTAAGTAGAAGAATTTAAGATTAATTAATCAAATAAGTCATATTCAATTAATTAGATTCTCCAGACCATTTTTAGGTGTCTACATTTTGCCCCTCTTTGAAGTGATGTGTTTACGCAGTGCTTCAAAGAATGATTTTGCTTCAGCTGCCAGTATTGACGAAAGGTTTTTAAAGCATGCCCCAGACTTGCCCCAGATGATGAATTTTGAAATGATAGTGATATATGCCCCCCTCGGGAGATAAATTGATGAATTTTGGATTTTTTTATGATTTTTCAAGATTTTCAAATTTTTATGATGGTTTGATGATGAATTGATGAAGAAACAATTTATCTCCCGACAAGATTGTAAATGCCTCAGTGATTGAGAAGAATTAATTCCTCAGAAGGAAAAAATAATTAAATCCCATTAAAATCCCCCAAAAATAGCCTATAAATGCTCCAAAGGTCATTTTCAAAAGTCATTTGTGCATTGACTTTGACAACCTTGAGATAGAGACCCTCCAGAGTATTCAGAGCTAGGATGCCTATCCCGTACCACACCCACCGACTTAAGCGTGTGCGCCGTCACCAGCGTCCGGCCGATTATGGTCCTCCGGTATGTACCTCAAACCTTTCTCGTAATTCGCGCCATTAATTTTGATGCATTTTGGCACATTTTTAGAGTTTTAGCGCGCGGGGAATGCGGTGTAGCGCGCCCGTAATTTTTTGTAGCGCGTCATAGTTTTAGCGCGTCCGGTCTATAGCGTAGCGCATCCAGTAAGTTTTGCAGCGCGCCAGCAGTTTTAGCGCGCGTGGTAAGTTTTGCAGCGCGTCTATGAATTTTTGTAGCGCGCCAGAAACATTAGCGCGCAGGGATAGATCTGTAGCGCGTACGGGGATTTGTGTAGCGCGCCAGACTTTTTAGCGCATTTGGTTGATTTTGTAGCGCTTTGGGTAAAGATTGATGTAACATTGTGCGTTTTGATTTTCGTCGATTTGTTTTTGATTCCATTTAGTTTTGTTCTTGACTAAAATATATGGGAAACGATCTCATGATGAGCGAGATCTATTGATTGATATAATTACCCTCATGATAGGCGAGGAATAATTATGCATTTTGAATGATTGAACCCAATTGATAGATGAGAGTTCCGTGATGATTTGATAGGTTGATAGGTAAAAGCACAATGTTTGAAAATTTGATGATCTTTGATATTCTGATAAAAATGTTTTGTTGTGCATGAGTACAGGAGCAGTTGGATGTGATCCAGGTGCGGGAGCAGTTCCCCTGGCCGTTTGATATGATTTCGCGACTGTCTCCTGATGAGAGACAGCATATTGCTGCCTGTGGTTTGGCTACATTGTTGGACATGCCCCATATTAGACTCAATAGGGGTCTATTGACAGCTTTGGCAGAGAGGTGGCATAGTGACCACAACACATTTCATTTACCTACTGGTGAGATGACAGTGACGCCAGAGGATGTATGGCGTATTCTTCGCATACCGTTTGTTGGAGAGATTGTGGTTCACGACTCGGAGGAGGTTGGTGGTGTAGAGGCTATGCAGAGAGTCTTCCAGGATCCTCACATTGCAAGAGAGTGGATCCCATGGATAGATATATATGAGTCATATGCTCCTCTTCCTTCTGTTTTGGCGGGTTTCATTGGTGGATTCCTTTGTCCTGATAAGAGGTCAAAGGGTCTATCGCTTGGATGGGGTCGTGTGCTAGAGGGCCTGGTGGTCCATAGGACGAGATATGCATGGGGCATGTGCATGCTTGCCCAGTTATATCATGATTTGCATTGGGTAGTATATCTCGGCGGCAGTAGTTTATCTGCAGGGGCTACCCTTCTCCAGGTATGGGCCTGGGAGCATATTGCTGTTACGCGTCCCGTACCAGTGTTGGCCAGACCAGCGACGAGGCCATATGTATTTCGATATAGAGGCAGGCCTACCCAGCATATGATGGGTAAGCTTGAGTATTGGAGACGGATCGTTGATGATATAGAGGCAGTGACCTGGCGTCTGTACCTAGACTGTGATGCCTGGGACGATGATGATATTGAGTTGGGGTTCTTGTCCGATTCTATGTATTTGATCGGGAAGAGCCCCAGGGTTTTGGAGCGGTTCCTGTTTCGTCGTGTGTACAGACAGTATGGTATTGTGAAATGCATGCCATTGGGTGTAGCACATTATGGACGGCGACGGATTGATGTTCCTGATTGGGGTCCCAGCTTGCCTTACGGGGCACTTGTTGAGGGTTACCGTGCTCTATAGCCATCAGCATGGGATGTTCGGCGGGATATTGTCGAGGCACCTATTACTCCTGAGTATGGAGAGTATCTGGCTCTACATCCTCCTCCACGGATCACTATTCTAGATGAGCCAGCACCTGTACCAGCGGCAGCACCAGCAGTAGCACCAGCAGCACCAGTAGTAGCACTAGTAGGGGGTGTTCAAGTTGGTCAGAGACGGGGTAGAGAGGAGGATGTTGATGTGGATGTGGAGAGCAGCTCGGACACAAATAGTGATGAGAGCTCTGATAGCAGTGATGATAGCAGTGACGATGATGGCGGAGATGGGAGGGGTCCGAGTGTAGCAGTTTCATCAGAGCCATCCTCTAGTGCGCCTCGTAAGAGGCAGGCTGTTATGTCTTCATCGGCAGATCCCTCAGAGGTGGCAGGCTTACAGGTGCAGGTGCAGACATTACAGGGTCAGCTAGCACAAGTGCAGGGGTTATTAGCTCAGACTCAGGCTCAGACGCAGGCACAGCTAGCCACTGCTCAGACCCAGATTACATCACTGATTAGTGAGAGAGATGGGGCATTACAGGTAGCAGCGATCGCACAGGCTCAGGTGACAGGATTACGAGCACAATTGTCCACCGCCCAGGCATAGATCACGGCCTTGACTACAAAGCGGGATACCATTAGACGGACAGCTGAGATAGCACAGGCGACTGCAAAGAGGTTACAGAGAGTGGCAGATGGGACCTCTGTAGCGGATTATATGCGTGAGGCCATGCAAGCCGGTGTTGAGATTGAGTTCTACCGGAGCCGCTACCATGAGCTATGCCCCCCAGAGCAGAGAGTCAGCTATGCACAATCGCGCTCAGAGAGGACTCGGTCGAGGACAATGAGCAGAGGTGTGACACAGCCTCTGCCGAGAGATCCGAGAGATCCTGGGATGTTTGGTGGTGGTGCTGATACTGGTGTGAGACCTGCTCCTTCTGGTGGGAGTACTACTTGAGATTATATGTGTACCCATTCAGAGATTGATATAGCCATTTTTGACATGATGTTATTTTCATTATTTTCAGACTTCATTGTATACTTGACACTTGATGAGATATATTTGTGCAGCGGTTCGTTTGATTTATGATACGATTTTACATGATTTATGTGATGGATGCATTGATTTTATGATGTATTGATGTGATGGATGTATGGATTTTATGATGTATTGACGTGATGGATGCGAAATGATATTGATGATGTATTTCTTTTCTTAATGAGATGTAATGTATGATAGATAAAATGTGATGGATGATGCATGGAAAATGTAATAAATACAAATGTGATATATGAATATGTGAAATGAATTGTAAAATGTGATATGTGATAAATGGATAACGAATAAATGAAATGTAAAATGTAATGATGTATGTAAATGAAATGTGATAAATGAATATGTAATATGTGATAAGTGGATGATGAATAATGAGATGTGAATAGAATGATATGCGATGAAATGTGATTTAATTGTAATGATAAATGAGTAGATGATTTTTTATGAATGATGAGATGTAAATGTAAATGAAATGGAATGACTGATGAAATGTAAATGTAAATGAATGTATGTAAATGAAATGTATGATGAATATGTGATGATGTAAGTGTAAATGATGTATGGATAAATGAATGGTGTAACATAACATGTATATGATGTCATGAAATGCAATTTTATTGTGAATTTATGATGAGATGAAGATATGATCCTATGTGCATGTGTCAAGTATACTCAGTCTTTAGTAAGGAAAGATAACATCATTTGCGATTGAATCATTGGAACTTGTGTCGCCAGTACTCTGCAGATGTATTATTATGAATGCAATCTATGTTAACCATGCAAATGCCTATTTTATTAATGCAAATCTAAGTGTCACTTCAATAATCATTTTATTCTGCTTTGTATCATCACTGAGCTTTTAAAAATGTTGAAAGCGAATACAAGCATCAATGATAGAGATAGACCAATGATGACCTGAGTATTTCTTTCATGATTTTTGATATTGCAAGCGAACACAAGCATCATGGTATAAGACAGACCAATGATGACCTGAGCATTTCTTGCGTAAACAAACAAGAATTAATCATTTTCTTAAGTGAATTTGAATGTCATCCATGATACTTGGTAGAGCATTTCCCGCGACAATTCACAAAACAATAATGATTAATTCACAAACAGTAAACAAAGAAAAGGTATCATTCTTCTTCCTTACTTCTCTAGTTCAATACATCATTGAGTTGCTCCAAAGAAATGATAATCAAATGATAAAAAGCACAACAATTCAAATTCTACTTAATGTATTTTCAAATCATTATTTCAGATTAGATCATCAGTGTTGAGATGTGTGTGCTGATGTGTGCATGATTTTTCCAAACGTTTGACCAAATGATGTGATCTAAAGACCTATCCTAGGGGTCTCGGGGACTGATCAAAGATTAGTCTTGCCTACGTTATATACGCAGAGACCACGTAGTTCGACTGACACAGACTCCACTTTTGACTGATGTAGACTCTATTTTGATTTTCCGATGTTTTTGGATTTTGGATTTTGTGATGTTTTTGGATTTTGATGGATTTTCTGATGTTTTTGGATTTTGATGGATTTTCTGATGTTTTTGGATTTTGAATTTTCTGATGTTTTTGGATTTTGATGGGTTGCCACTTGAGGTTGTCGTGTTTGACTGCCCTTCCATGCAAGCTGAAAGTCTACTTGTACCAGATAACATTAGGATGTTGCCCCCAAGTTAGGGTAAAACCTGGTATCCTTGCTATGATATGGATAGTGATAATCCCAAATGATAGATGGAAATGATATGAAAGGAAACAATCGTAACAACACTGTACCCAATAGATAGAGGAGTTTGGTGAAAATCACAAGTAACGCCTGCCAGGTTTTCATCACTTGTTTTTATTGTGTCCTCTTTTTTTTTTTTTTTTGCATCATCATGACGTATTTGCCAGGTTTTCATCAAGACAACTTTATTGACCGTGCACTGGATATCCTCAAGTGTAGAATCGCCTGAGATGAATGCTGTTCATGGGCTCCTCCAACATGTCTCCTTCTGGTGTAGACAGTCGGTATGCTCCTGATCCATAAACTGATATGATGACATAAGGTCCTATCCAGTTAGGTTCAAACTTTCCCTTCTTTTCTCTGTCTGCTTGATTTCTAGGGTTTTCCCATAGGACCAAGTCTCCAATCTGGAAGACTCTAGGCTTAACCCTATGATTATAGTTCCTAGACATCCTTTGTTGATAGGCTGTCAAATGATTGACAGCTTGTTGTCGACGTTCATCAAGTAGCTCTAATTCCTGAAGTCTAGAGACCCTATAATCTTCATCTGAAATGAGTCCCTTTAGTGAGACTCGAAGGGATGGAATTTCTACCTCAATAGGTAGTATTGCTTCTGATCCATAGACAAGAGCATATGGTGTAGCTCCTGTTGGTGTTCTGATACTAGTCCTGTAAGCCCAAAGAGCAGGATTTAGCTGAACGTGCCAATCACGTCCCACTTCATTTACAGTCTTCTTGAGAATCTTGAGGATTGTTTTGTTCGAAGCTTCTGCCTGCCCATTACCTTGAGGGTAATACGGGGTTGAAAAGCGATGTTGAATGTGGAACTTTTCACACAGTTCTTGGACGTCTTGGTTTTTGAAAGGCCTGCCATTATCTGTGATGATTGACTGGGGTATCCCATATCTACAAATGAGATAATTAAGAATGAAAGATGATATTTGCTTTCCAGTGATTGTGGTTAAAGGAACTGCCTCCACCCATTTTGTAAAATATTCGGTTGCTGTGATAATGAACTTGTGTCCATTAGATGAAGATGGGTGAATTTTCCCTACCAGGTCTAATCCCCACTGACAGAAAGGCCATGTAGTTGCAAATGGATGCAACTCCTATGCTGGTGCATGTATAAGATTGCCATGGATCTGGCATTTTGAACATCTTTTGACAAACTGATAAGATTCTTGTTCCATGTGTGGCCAGTAATACCCCAAACGAAGGAGTTTCTTGGCTAAAGATAATCCACTTGAATGTGTTCCACAAATTCCTTCATGGACCTCGTGTAAAGCGGAAGCGGATTCGTCATGTTCTAAACAACGTAAAAGAGTACCATCTAGGCCTCGACGGTAAAGGGTGTCGGCAATAATGGTATGTTTGGCGGATTGGCGTATGAAGTTGCGCTTTTGGTTGCGAGAAAGATCTGGTGGTAAGATATTATCTTTCAGATAAGCATAAATGTCTCCATAAATGGAGGATTGGGCATTATCCAAAAGGCTTATGGTTTGAGATTTGGGATTTGCGTATGCAGGATTTGACACTTGTTCTACAATAAATCGATAATGATCTTGCGTTTCAGGCATTTGTAGAAGAGATGCTATTGTGGCCATGGCATCTGCTGCTTTGTTCTCTGATCTTGGTATCTGCTCAAATTTGATTTCTATGAAGTATTTTCTTAGGTCATCCACCAGCCTTTTGTATAAAATCAGTGTGTCATCCTTAGTTTGGTAATCATTGTTGACTTGGTAGATGATTAATTGGGAGTCTCCATACACCTGTAGTCCTGTGATTTTCCATTCAATAGCCACTTTAATTCCAAGGATCAAAGCCTCATATTCTGCCACATTGTTAGTGCAACGGAAGGTAAGCCTGTATGATCGCGGGATTGTGTGCCCAAGAGGTGTGACAAATAGAATTCCTGCCCCTGATCCATGTTGTGTGTAGGATCCATCGAAGTAGAGTTGCCATGGTTGTGTTGTTATATTGAGGATATCTGCATCGGGAAATTCCATGGTCATAGGATGACTGCCAGATAATGGAGCTTCTGCTAATTGGTCGGCGATGGCTTGTCCTTTGATAGCTCGCCTTTCAACATACTGAATATCAAACTCACTGAGGAGCATGACCCACTTTGCCAACCTTCCTGTTAAAGCTGCTTTGCTCAGTAAATACTTGAGAGGATCAATTTTTGCAACGAGCTTGATAGTGTGAGTGAGCATATAATGTCGCAATTTTTGTGTTGCAAATATTACTGCTAAGCATGATTTTTCAATGAAGGTGTAGTTTACTTCATGTCCATTGAGTGTCCTGCTGATATAGTATATTGCCTGTTCTTTTCCTTCTTTATCCTCTTGTGCTAGCAAGGCTCCTAAAGAAATATCTGTTGTTGCGATATATAGCAACAATGGCTTGTCTTCACTGGGTGGTACCAAGATTGGTGGTGTCATCAGATAATGCTTGATTTGATTGAAAGTACTCTCACACTGTTCATCCCATTTAAAAGGCACATTTTTATGCAAAAGGTGGTTGAATGGATGACACCGATCGGCCAGTTGAGAGATGAATCTTCTGATGGACTGTAGTCGACCTTGTAGAGATCTTAATGTACTGATATTCTTAGGAGGTGGCATTTCCATAATGGCTTGGACTTTTGCTGGATCTACTTCAATTCCCTTTGTAGAAACTATGTATCCTAGGAGTTTTGCTGATGTTACTCCAAAGGCACATTTCTTAGGATTCAATCTGACTTTGAATTTTTCCAACCTGTCGAATATTCTGGCCAATATCTCTAGATGTCCTTCCCTGGTGTAAGACTTTGCTAAGATATCATCCACATAGTCCTCCATGAAGGTGTGCATCATATCATGGAAGATTGTTGTCATAGCTCGCTGGTATGTAGCTCCTGCATTCTTTAACCCAAAAGGCATGACATTCCAGCAAAAGGTGCCCCATGGACATGTAAATGTTGTCTTCTCCTGGTCATCAGGAGCTATCTTGATTTGATTGTATCCTGAAAATCCATCCATGAGTGATAGCATTTGATGACCGGCTGTGAGATCTACAATCATGTCTATGTTTGGCAAAGGAAAATCATCCTTTGGACATGCCTTATTTAAATCCCGAAAATCAGTACATATTCTAATGGTGTTATCTGGCTTTGAAACAGGTACAATGTTGGATATCCATTCTGCATAATCAATAGATCTGATGAATCCAGCATCTAGTAATTTCTTCAAATCATTTTTCACTAATAATGCAACATGTGGATGCATTTTTCTCAGCTTCTGTTTTACTGGTTTAGTGCCAGCTGGTAAGGATAAGTGATGCATAATGAGATCTGTGTCCAAGCCTGGCATGTCAGAGTATGACCAAGCAAAATTGATGCATCGTTCTTCAAAGAATTTGATAAAATCTGGCTTTTCTGTATCTGTCATGGATGCGGCCAGGTGTAGTATTCTTGCTTTCTCTGCTGTGCCAATATTAATAGACTGTGTGGGTTCTATCAATACTGATGATCTTTCATGGTAATGTTGCGGGAGGATGTCAAACCTTCCATCCTTTGGTGCCTCAATGAGGTTTTCGCCATCGGATGCGTTCTTTATTTTTACTATTTTAGGATCAAATACTACCATAGAATGGTTTTCACCATTAGATCCATTTTTTTCTTTCATATTTTTGCAACTGGAAGGCTTGGCATCCTCCTGCCTAAAAGCGTCATTAAAAGAAGTATTGGTAGAACAAGTATCAGATTCCTCACAGCAAAGGTAGTTAATAATGGAGGAGTCATTGTCAAAAATAGGGAGATTGATAGGATGTTGGGGTTCCCATTCGATAAGTTCGGGATGTAGTAAAGGCAACAAATCATTAGATGGGTTGAGGTCGGCGATTGTGAAAGCTCGGACGGAAATGTCGTCCAGGTTGTCTGTGGTTATGTCGAGGCCTACGAAGGTATTTTCTTCCACATCATTTATCTCAATCGATGTCCGTTCATCTTCACTTGAGTCATCAAAATTTTGTGTTTCAAAGACAATAGGATTAAAACTTGAGCTTTGACCCTCCTCGTGATTGGGGGTATACTTTTTGATAATGTCAACCTGAATATCTTCATAGGAAACTTCTGATAAGTTGTCCCACTCATACTCATTTGAATCTGTTTCAGAATTATCTCTTATTTGAAGAATACGCTCCACAGTTTTATTGGTGATTTCTGCTCTTGCTTTTTCTGTGTATCCTAGTCCAGTTTTATCCTTATGTTGGAGCGTAAGAGGCTGGATTGGTTCTGTTATGCCTTGTTTCCTTAACCCAAGAGGTCCCTGTCCTGAATATCCCATCTTCTCAAGAATAGTTTTTCCTTTCCCATATTGATTTGTCTCTATGATGTTACTTGTGGAAGCGGGGGCTTCCTCATCCTTATAAAGCCAATTTAGTATGGCCTTATCTTCTGATTCTTCATCTAAGCTCCCAGCTTTTACAAATCTGCCATCTAATGCTGTTGTAGATTGTTCTGAAGTGTGGGTGTTTGTAGATGGCTGTCCATATGTTTGTAAGGAGGGTAACATTTGTGATAGATGAAATGAGTGTCCAACACCATATTCACTTATTCCTTTGTCACTTATCTGTACTTCCTTGGTGAATTGATGTGAGAGTGGAGCCAATTGTTCTTCAACATTTGAAGAGTTAGATTGTGCCACCCTTATCTCTTGTGATTTTTGTTGTTTTGGAAGCCACTTTGAAATGAAGCTCTGTTGTTGCTCACTATCTGATGTGCCAACTTCTCTATTGTTAGGTATGAATGTATCCTGAGATGTCTTCAATGTATGACAAGCTTGGGTGTCATTGTAGTCAGCTGTGATTGTTACCTCCTGTCCATTGACGGGAAATTTCAGGCATTGATGATAGGTAGAAGGTACTGCTTGCATATCATGGATCCAAGGGCGTCCCAACAGTATGTTGTATGTCAGTTCCCTATCTAAGACTTGGAA
Organism: Sequoia sempervirens; assembly: GCA_007258455.2. Classification (NCBI taxonomy): domain Eukaryota; kingdom Viridiplantae; phylum Streptophyta; class Pinopsida; order Cupressales; family Cupressaceae; genus Sequoia; species Sequoia sempervirens. The sequence continues at coordinate 54,720 of VDFB02328871.1, read as the reverse complement.
AACCACTTTTTGGACAATAGGCCCAACTTGAATGGGTAATATGATCAATCCTTTAGAGGACCTTTCTTCTTCATCATATGCTTTGATTGTGATTTTTCTTCTTGTATCAATGGCTTCATCTGAGTATCCTAGTGCACGAATCAGCTTTAAGGTACAAATATTTAAACCAGCCCCTCCATCTATCAGGACACGTTTTACACGATGTTTATGGATAAGGACTTCAATGTGAAGGGCGGAATTATGCGGATGGGTGAGTGATACATCATCATGTTCAGAAAATGAAAGGCAATGAGGTGCAGATAGATGTCCCACCATAGCTTGGAATTGACACACATCCAGATTGTTAGGTACTGTAGTTGATACGAGAGCTTGTTCAAGAACCTCTTTGTGTGATGGGGAAATCTTCAAAAGTTCCAAGATTGATATTTGTGCCGGTATTTTCTGCAATTGATCGATGAGATTATATTGATTGGAGGGGGGATCCACTAATGGGGATGATATTGATGCTCCTTTCAATATAACTTTGGATTGTGCCCTTGTTGTGGCATTAACCGATTGGTACTCTTGTTTCCCTTTGAGTGTGACTACATTGATTTGGTTTTCGGATTTGTCCATATGTTGTACCAAATTGGTAGATGTAATGTCGTTGTTTTGATTGATTTGATTGCATAACTCTTCATCCTCTTTGGCAGCAGAAAAACAAAGGATTGTTGCGTCATAAATATAACCAACGTTCTTACCTTTGGTGTTTGCGGAAGAAGATTCTCCCTTCTGATAATTGGGTAGAGGATTTTTGAATGTTGTATGATCTTTGTTTGTTTGAGGGCCTTCTACGAATACTTTCTTTTGATCTATGAGGTCTTGTACCGCATGTTTTAATTGCCAACAATTTTCAGTCATGTGACCTTTATTTTGATGATAGTGACAGTAATGTAAGTCATTCCACCATGATGGTTTGACTTGAGGGTCCCAATTTCTAGCCTCTTGTACTTGAATGAGTTTTTCGTTTAAAAGTTCTTTGAGGACTGATTCCAATGATTGTCCTAACGGTGTGAATTTTCTTTTATTGGAGGATCGTTGGAATGATTGGGTTTTCGTTTCTCCACTGTTATGATTATTTCCTTGATCACTACTTTGTTTGACATTAAAACCATTGTTTTGTTTGTTTGTAGTAGTTGGTGTCAAGGTGAATACTGGTTTAGGTGTATGTGTATCGATCATGGTATCAGTATTCTTGTTCTTTTGCCAAAATCTTGGCTTTTCGTTGTTGTTGTTAGAGGAATGGTTATTGTTTGAACCTTCAGTGAAATGTTTGATTGTTCCTCTTTTGATTAGAGCCTCTTCGATTTTGAGCCCCTTTTCGATAACTTGTTCAAATGTGGATGGACATTGTAAGTCCAATCTATAATTCATGTCTTCTACTAAGTTATCAATGAACATCTCTATCTTCTCCTCTTCAGGAATAGATCTAGGGTATTTAGCAAATAGCCTTCTCCATCGTTGGAGAAAGGAAAGAAATTTTTCGCCCTTTGCTTGTTTGGTGTTGTAAAGTTCTTTTAAGGTTACCCCATGTTGGATGTTGAATGAGAAGTGTGTTATGAACCTATTGATTAGTTCTTCAAAGGATTGAATCCCAGGTTCTAATTTAGAAAACCACTCCATGCAAGTGTTCCCTAAGCTCCTTGGAAATAGTCGTAGTAGGTAAGAGTCCTCGTGTGCGAACTCTATGCTCATGGCTCGAAATTCTCGTACGTGATCAAATGGATCGGTTCTTCCATTATACTTGTTGTATGTTGGGTACTCACAATACCTTGGAAATGGTATCATGTTAATGCTTGAGTCAAATGGATAAGGGAAAATGTCTTGTAATAGATATCTCTTTGTTGGCCCTTGTTGGATATTTTGAAATTGTAATTGCAATTGTTGGATTTGTCTTGTCAAAGCATCTATTTGATTTGGATTTTCTATACTAGTTGAGTTAGGTGTGGCTGTTTCCTTGAGTTGATTGACATCAAAGTCTTTAGGAAGTTTAGCACCTTTGTCAGCTAATAGGAGAAGATACTTTTCCATGTCTTGCTCTAGCATCTTTTCCATAAATTTATGGAAATGAGGGTCTTGTTGAACTTTCTCGATTTCCTCTGCAGTTATTTCTTTCTCATGTGAGTTAATAAGAGGATCAGTGTTGCTATATCGTCCCCAAGGGTTTTCTTCAGCCATGGCTGCTATTCTTTCATTTTCTTGTTCTTGTTGTTTTTGATATGCTGCTCGTGTGAAAATAGGCATACAAATGTTTAAAGTTTACTCTAGATTTTGATCTTGGATTTGATTGGATAAGTGCCAAGATTGTTGTTTTAAAATCTGATTTCGTCTTATCTAGTTTCATGATGAAAGGATGATAGAATCCTTGATGGGGAAACTTTGACAGAAAAACTCAAATTTTGGTGAAAATGACACTATGCAAGATGCTGCAAGATCTAGGTGTAGGGGTAAAGCTTTTTACTTTTGCGTGACTTAAGTGTTCTGGACTGTGAAAAAAAATGTTTTGAACTGATGGAAACCTTGTATTCGATATGGGCAAGCTCACAAAATGTCCTATTAACTCTCTATTTTTTGGGTTTTATGGCATGCTAAAACAGATACCAGGTGCGCTGAAACAGAGACTGAGCGCGCTGAAACAAATACCGGGTGTGCTGAAACAGAGACCGAGCGCGCTAAAACAGATACTAGGAGCGCTAAAACAGAGACAGGGTGCGCCGAAACAGATACCGGGCGCGCTGAAACAGAGACTGGGTGCACTAAAACAGATACTGGGCGCGCTAAAACTATGACCTTAAGATTTTTAAGACAAAAAAACTTCTTATTCTGTGAAACTCACTTGGTCTTGTATCATATTGGATGGCTGGTTGTGGAATGTATTCTGGACGAATTCTCTGGCTATGATTGTGGTGTTGTCTAAGAGCTCTTCTTTGGAAATATGCTTGTGAATCTAAGGGAGCTACAGCGTAGTCGTCTGTATAACCTCTAGAGAAATCGTGATACCTATGAATAAAAGTTCTATGTTGGAGTAGAACTTTCCTGCTTTGATACAGAAATCTTTGTTTTCTTAGGAGTTGCTTGTATGCAAGTGTTCTCTTTGGTTTTCGGATTCGTTTGGCAAGAGATCTCTTGACAAACTTGGTGGATACCCAATCTCGAATCATGAGAAATCCACAAGTGTTTTAAGGATTTTGTGATGATCTTATCTGAGTTTGATGATAGAAAACACAGCAATCAAGAATAGAATGGTTGTATTTAAAATCCTAGAATCTTAAACAAGTAGTGTATGTTCTTAAGAATCAATGATTCTTCTTGATTTTCACTGGTTTGATAACAAGATAAGACAACTCAAACAGACTCACTCCTAGAGACAAAAGGTCATCGTTATATACTCGAACGGCCCACAGCTTGGAATTGCGTTGACTCACACAGCCATGTCACCCCCTAGAGGGCGCCCGTGTTTTTGTCTTTTCCAGGTGCGTACTTAGAGTGACGGAAGTGGATACCGGATCCCCTGAGCAAACAGTCCTTGGCAATTATATGGTGAGTGCTTGAGGGTAGATTCTTCCCCGCCCCTGCACCGCCGAGTATTACAATGTTTGGAAACTGACAGGCGTGCTTCTATTTCTAGGTTCTTAGATAGGGTTTCCGTTCGGAGTGGCAAATGGATAAACTCCCTCGAGAGACCTCCCAATCTTTAAAACAAAGATTTTGGGGATGGTTATCCTGCGCACTTCCGTTGAAAGAGGGTTTTCCCCAAATTCACATAAATTTTAAAGTGGGTTGGAATACCATGGCTTTTGGTTGTCCCCACTCAGGTCGTTCCCGTAGGGTGAGTACTTTTTCCCACTACGGCAGGCCTGTCTAAAGGTTTTAAGAAAGCATAAAATTGCATAAAGTAAATGGTGAGTCTGGTATTCTGATGCACCCAGTCAAGGGGAGAGCATAAACCTATCACCCAATCACAGCAAAATGTTGTTCTTTTTAAACCCAAAAGACAAATGATTTACTTCTAATGGAGATATTGCTCCATGACAAGCAAGATGTTCAATTTTAAAACCTCAAAAAGAAGTGTGATGTTTCTATCCTAGGATTGGTAAATTTTACTCCATTTCTATCCTATGATTGGTAAATTTTAACCATTTCTATCCTAGGATTGGTAAATTTTATTGTTTCTATCCTAGGATTGGTAAATTTTAACCAAATAGAAAAGACAGAAATAAAAACTGGCCGCGGACGCGTCGGATCCAGATGAAAGAAATGCTTTTAAAGAAGAAAAAGTGGCGCGCTGGAACAGAAACCAGGCGCGCTGTAACAGTAACCGGGCGCGCTGGAACAGAAACCCGGCGCGCTGGAACAGTAACCGGGCGCGCTGGAACAGGAACCCGGCGCGCTAAAACAGAATCCCGGCGCGCTGCAAAAACTCTCGATCCCGCGAAAACTTTCACGCCGATACCTGTACGACAAGATTTTCAAAAAGTTAGCAAAATACGGGGTATTGCCCCACGGTGGGCGCCAAATTGTAAGCTGTAGAATGGGGGAAACAAGCTAAACTATGCATCTACGCTTCTAAATAAGATAATTGCATCTAAAACTTAATAAATTTAAACTAATTTAAACTAGAAAGCTTCAGAAATCTATCCTATTGCTCTCTAACTCTAAAGACTTCTCTAATTTACTTAGCTCTCAGATTTGTAAGCTAATAAAACCATTAAAGTGACACTTAGAGAACGAGAAATGAATTATTCTACTCTAATATGTTCTAAATGTGCAAATTCTATTCTAATGGCAGCCATGACTGCAAATGCTGGATGCTAGATGAATGCTGGATGAATGTTGGATGAATGTTGGATGATTTGGATGCTTGAATGCTTTGGAAACCTGCAGAGTAAGATTGCATAAATTGGGATCCTTTTCTTGTAGCCCAAGAGCTGTATTTATAGCTTTCACGGCAGCACAATTGCACAGGAAACCGGGATGAGGGGCTGTGATTTCCTCTGGAGAATCCAAAGGCATGGGATGAGAAGAAGGAGCTGATCATGGAGAATGGTTTCTCCCCATGAAAACACCAGGCAAGATAAGAGGGAAGGTGGGTGGAAGGTTGTTGAGAGAACTTCCTGCAAATTTTCCCTGAAGCTTTTCCCGTGAATGGCAGTGCCATTAATTTGATTGGTGAGAAATAAATATTTATTGGTGAGTGAATAGTGCAAAATTTATGCATAAATTTAAATATTTTTAATTTATTTAAATTTAGCAAAAAAGGAGGAATAAATAATTTAATAAATCAAACTATAGAGTTTGCTTTATTAAATTAAAAGGAGAATGATAATTAAATAAAAGATTTTTAGCAATCTTTATTTAATTAAGAAGAAATGTGATTTTAAATAACACAATTTATTTAAATTGTGTATTAATTTTAAGATAGAAGAAATAATGATAATAATTAAATAAAACAAAGTTTTTAATTTTGTTTATTTAATTAAGAGAGAAATAATATGATGAAAATGATAATAATTAAATAAAACAAAGTTTTGATTTGTTTATTTAATTAGGAGAGAAAAATAGAAGAATTAATAATGAACTTAATATAAATAAATATTTCTATTTATTTACTAAGTAGAAGAATTTAAGATTAATTAATCAAATAAGTCAGTATTCAATTAATTAGATTCTCAATTCATTTTTAGGTGTCTACAGAGGGTACTCAAAGGATTCAAGGTATAACTTAAGGATTTTCCTTTGAAGATGCCCATATTCATGACATGCATGAAATTTGCAAGGAAAAGCTTCATAATCAATATGTTGAATCTAGTTCAAACCACACAATCTGATATCCACAATGTCTAGAAGAGGATTATTCAAATTATTTTCAATATAAACCCTAGAAAAGGTAAAATATTTATATCAAGGGTTTGATGATAAGGACCCAATGGTTTTCTAATGACCACCACAATCACATGTAGAATATCTTGACACCAAAATTCTATCATAAGTTGGGGGAGGTGAACCCAAACTAGAATCTTAGATGGCATTACATCATAGGGTCAAATCCAACATGTTATGGTTTGATGAATAACCATGCTTGGCTATGGAAATATGGACCCCCTTCAAAAATCATGTTTCAATCTATCATTTGAGAAAAAACAACAACAAAAATACCCATTCAGAACTAAAATGATTTCCATATCACCCTCAAGATTCTAATTCTTCTTGAACCATGATTCCAAAAAGACCACAAAATATGAAGCCCCATGATTTTGTAGATTAATGCATGCTCCAATAAATAAAGGACTTCCTCAACAATGACATTAAGATTTATTACCACAGTTGAATGATCATTGCATTTCTCCAAAGACCCATTGGGTTGTGGATGAGATTCTAAAGGAAATGCATTTTTGGATTCCTCTGTTGAATTCAAGATAAAATAAACTATATGTTCAAGCCCATTCAATGAAGACTCACCTATGTTTATAAAATATTTTAAGGACAAGTTTTGGAGTCCTCTAGACCTCCAAAAGGTCATCATGTAAGCAATGATCATAAAATCCTGAGAAAATGATGCCAAAGGATCAAACTTACATTGAAGCAACACACACTTGACATGAATATCACAAGGATCCACCAAAAACATAAACCAAACATGCCATTGATGGAGCAGTGCCAAAAACAAAACAATTAAAGCAAAAAAACTAGATTTGAGTTGCTAAACTAGATAAAGATTACTCCAACAAAGTAATTCAATAGGGAAACATTCAAAATGAATGCAACAGGACTATGAGGGAGTATACACCCTCATATACTTGACATGCAACACCTAGACTTGCACAAGAGATCTCCTTCACACACCATCCTTGATTATCTTCTTTTAAAATATAATTTCAAATGTATTTTTTCAAATTTCTAAAACTTGTCCACTACTTATCAAAATTGATTTGATTATCAACATGATAACTAAAATTATTGCTAGAAGATGAAGTGGTGTATGTTCATTTCATTATAAAGTAATCAGTGTCCCATATTAAATTTCCTTTATAGAAGGTCCTCTATTATCTTATATGTGATCACTTGTGGTGACCCCTAGGAATTCCTATAAGTACCATAGCTTTCTATTAAGATTTAAATTTTTATTCTATGGGTTGATACTTTTGAAAAAATTCTCCAAGGGAATACAACAATTATACTCTTAAAACCATATATATCCTCTAATCCAACAATATAGAAATCATCGCATACCTTGTAGTCAGCAAGGGGGTAGTTTGAGTTTTTACATAGTTTTGGTACATAGAATAATGGATACATTAACTATAATGACATAGAAAAAATAGCTTTCAACGCTCTCTTATCCACCAAGTCTTCATCAATGAGGTTATGGGTGGCTCCACTATCTGTAACACCCGCGAACCCCAAAGGACAATAACACAATAATTACAGCACAATTTTTTTTTTTATTTAGGTAAACATAACATACTTGCAATACCCATTAAGTCCTAACATGAATTTCATTTAAGTAAACTCACTAACACAAACATCCTTTGGGGTACATGAAGAGTCATTACGCAACTTAGATCCATACAACAACCATAAAGAATAAAATCCAAAGATATAAAGTAAACAATAACAAATATAACACATACATGATGATCAATGATAAGAAACCATCTGAATACGCAAATACATCATATGCATGATCGTCCTAACACATTGAATAACAACTGCCATAGCCAATATCCACACCAAGTTTAACATTTCATTACAGTACAATGTTTAAGAAGTACAATGATACAAAAGTGTTCCAAATATGAGTGAAACCATCACCAGATAGCATGATACAAATGAATAGATGAATACAAAGTATCATAACTGGCTCCAAGACAAATACAACTCTGGAGTCGCTGCAACAGCACCAATCCACACCTCTCAATCCTCAGCTAGGGACCCAATGGGGTGCTCGGCACGTTCCACCCGACCATGTGAGTCCGAAGACCCACCCCCCGTGCTAGGAGCTAACAAGAAAGAGACCTCAACCAAGAACATCCAACAAAGAACCACAAGACTCAGCGTCATACAAAAGTATCATAACACTCAGGAATTACAATGACATAATCAACCACATCCAAGAGTCATAAATCTCATCACATAAATCAAAGCAATAACCAGCAAACAAATAACCAAAGGATGATCATTAATCGACACGATAACATTATATCACAGTACCATAAGAGTACAAGGTTAAAACCCAAACATCAACAAGATTAAATACAATACCACAAAATACACCAAAGATCAAATAGGGTAAAACCATAAATCAATTCAAAACAACTATGTTTCATCAATTCAAGACAAAGAACCACTTCCAGAGGATTTCCAAAGAAGCAACATAATAAGGAGTGTTAGAGGAGAGTGTCATCGCATGGCTTACATGGATTATCCAGACTACTACTAACGCAAGGCGCCGCCTCCGTCTACTGACGAATTATCCAGACTAAAACCGAGTGCTAGGAGCCGCCTCCATCTATGGTTATCCAGACTACCTATTTCAAGGCGCCGCCCCATAGGGTTGCTCATGCGGATCCGTTACCCTTCGCGAAGACAAGGCAACGAACATGCCAACCACGGCCTTCTCAATCCCCTTTAGTCTGTGATAGCACTCAAAGGCGGATGAGGCATCAATTATCTTTTTAATGTGATTCTACCCACCCCCTAATTAATTATTTAAATTATCACTTATTAATTTCACTCTAACGAGGGCTATCCTGGCGCCCCTTTGTGCGCCGACCACCCACTTAGAGCCACTCTCACTCTAGACACTCAAAACATAAAAACCAAAACCAAGGGTTGTACAACATAACAAGTACAGTAGATCACAACAGAGAAGCATGCAAGGCATCACCCATCTTGCCATAAATACATAATCAAAATCTCAATGATTCTCGTACAACCCTTTCAAAAACATGAAACCAAAACACTTGCCACAACAAGGCACATAAAAGGAGGAAGATTAACCAATAGTAAAATAAACCTCTGGAAAATTCTCATAAGGTTACACTAGGGTTTCCCCATGAAAATCTAACAACAATAAAAGCAAAACCTTGAAGAACTATTTTCAATTCAATTATGATGAGAGAATACATCAAAATAAGATCAACAACTCCCTTAAACAACATCAACAACTTCAATACAAACTAAATCGGACATCCAAGGGAAACCTCTATTTTTTCCTCTCGGAATACCCATAAATCAAAGAGCTTTTCAATTTGATTCATCAAGTAGAACCATCAATCATGACAAAGTTAACATTAACCAATTTCCACTTAGGGTAAAGCCCAAAAAAGAAAACATATGGGTTCCCAAGGAATAGCAACATAACAAAATGAGAGAAAATCTCCAACTCAAAAATCAACTCAGGAAAAGTCACATTGAAAGAATCCATAAAACCACACATTCTAATAATATACCCATTCATTCAATAAGAAGTAACTTGAAACAAAAAGGAACATTAGTTTAAAGATCAATCATTTCCAACATTTAAGGATATCACAATATTGCGAATGAAGATATAATCTGATGTTATAAGCCACAAGACACTAACTCTCAAGCATACTCTTCCAAACACAAATTAGAACAATCATGAACAATAATACGGGTTCCCATTTTACACACACATAATTACATACAAGGACCATTAACACATCAACCTTGAAGAACACTATCATAAAATGCTTACAACGAATAGGCCATCGAGACATCTCCATAAATATCCCACAAATCACACCCATCTTAAAACAATTACATAACACTTAAACCAATAATCAAAACACTTTGTTTAAAACAACAATCACTCACACCTTATAACCATAAAGACATTCCTTTAATTTAGGCATTATTTCAACATTCTTATCACTTATTTTAAGGTATCCACTTAATTTAATTAAGAGAATATTTACTATAAATAATTATATTTAAAATAACTATATCATTTATAAGATAACCAACTCCATCGACTGTTTAATATGAATCCTAATTATAACTTAACAATGGAATACTAAGATGACAATTACAACTTTATTATAATCCTAAGATGACGACACTAATAAATCATTTCACATAGTAGTTTGATAAATAATTATTATTCCTTGAAGGAAACTATGTAAATATAGAATCACTTATCTCCTTTAGTGAACCCTAAAACTTAATTAACCATATAAAGCGATTTACTTTAACTAAATTCACAGTTCATTTATCTACAACAGAATTAAATACCTAATTCAATTTTATTCCGTTAAAATCTTTTGTTAAATAATATTTTACTAAACAACCTATCGAAATAATCATTTTCTCTTTAATTATTTACCTAATTCATTCCCTGGCACAGTAATTCACAAGTAATTGTAGCAATATTTTATTCTACCTATTTGCCAAGAGTATCCATTAGCCAACCTAAAAGCATGCGAGGAGTTAAATATTAAGATAACATTTATTTCATTCTAAAAGAAATATAAAACAATTAAAAGATATCATGAAATTAACACTATAAAATTAAATCACCAATTTAGGAGAACATGTAAGAAAATTCAAGATATACTTTATATTATAATTTAAATCTCACGTTAAAAACTTTTAACCTATCTTTCCATTCTAAATTAGATACAATGATTAAAAGAACATATGTGTCCTCAGACAGAAGGAGCAAGGTTAGAGTGTTGGATTGGTAACAATAATAATAATTAAAAGATAAGGTTTTATAACAATTTCAAAATATATAATTATATCAATATGTTGTCTAAAGAATCATTTTTCCTAGTTTATTAACAAATCTACCTTAATCAATAATGATGATATCCTGATTATTTAATACAATATATCTAAGGTAAATCTACGATGCCAACAAGAAGATATTGTAATTACAATATTCCATCAAGTGTTAACAATATCTTTCTAAACAAATAATTAACTGAATCAAAACAATAACATGAAATTCCGGTATTTGTCAATTTATATTAAGAGTCTCATATTTCTAGATATATATATTTTATGCATGTGCAATTATATTGTTGAATCCTAATTTCGATAGAAGTACTCATAAATCACAATAAAGCAACCATTACAACCTAGATAATTACTACACGTGAGACACCCCAACTTGGACTTGAGTATAATTATGGTGGAACTAATAACATCCATTAGTGAGATCCAAAAATAAACAAGTTAAGGCTATTTTCCATGATAGCCCTAACCCCTTGCTCATATTCTTATTCTGCCAAGATTGACAGTGAAGAAGTTAGGCGGAAAGGATATAGTTTGGCAAGGAATAATATGTCATGGACGAAACGAGGAAAGAGGCATTTACACCAGTGGATTAAGTATTGCAAAGATACGAGTATTAGATGACGAGCAAGAATGATAGATGTAAAAGTTGGTAAACTGAATTAACCTTCATAAAACCATTAGATTTGCAAGGGCAGATAAGCATTACACAGGGAAAGACCATATAGTAAATGAAAAGAATGCAGTGAAAGTAAAAGTTTAAATTGGGAAATACAACGAACATGTGTAAGTGCAGGTATCAGGGAGGTTAAATAAATTTAGATTACAAGACTATGAGAAGGAAAGACACTATATCCAACAACATCAATTTCTCTCAGCTTCGACTAAAAGGAGGTACCTGGCAAGGCTTGAAACATTGCACAGACCAAGAGAATTAACTAATCTGCTCATTGGTCCTCAATTTCTTACTTGAACCATTTGCTCATTGACAGCATCAGAGAAGACACACGAACCAAGCTTCCTCCAAGTTTGGGATGGTTATGGTTGCAAAGGCGTGAGAAGCCAGTCTTGCAGACAACATGGGCACTAAATGCCAATAATTAAACCCAGCGCTTACCCAAACAAAGGAGACGCTGGAAATAATTATAGTACACGGCTTCAATGCATGCCTAGACTATATTTACTAGATGCATGCAATCCTATTTGGCTCATAATTTACATATCTGCTAGGGCCATGAGGCTGACAACAATTGCAGCTAGGATAAGGATGAAAGCCCCCTATCGGGTGTTGGGTATCCAATAGCGTACAAGAATAAATTTAAAAACCTTTTATCTATTCTAAGAGATTTGAACCACTTTCATCATTTTAAACAGGGTTGACGTTCTAGAGGAGATTGGTGACGCTAAAGAAACAATTTAAAGAGGATAACACTAGCATTGTAGTGTTACACGCTAGAAGAAATACATGCAAACGGTGTGAGAAAAGCCGAGGTACATGAACTGTTTGACAAGTTTCCTCCAGACGTCATCTCATGCAATGCTATTGCCGCGGTAAGTAAACCAAATGGTTTCCAACTAAAATGTGTGCAATCAAGGGAATCATTCCAGGATTAATCTGTTTCATTCACAGTCTATGTCCACGCTTCGAGTAATGAGTAAATCTATCATGCACATCTAGCATATACAAATTTTGGTAGAAGCTTGAAGCTTTGATAAGTCGAATGTGAGAAGAGTAGCGACAGAATAAAAAAAATACAAAAGATCTTTAGCTATCTAATGGTATTTGCAGAGAGGCAAGAACAACCCTAGCGATCTCGTCAAAGAATCTACTTAAAGAAAGAAATGGTGCTTAAGTGGATTCATTACTAAGTGACCAAAACGTGAGGAGGGTAGGAAATATTTCTATTTTGTAGTACAACTGCAAGTATCAAAGGGGAAGGCAAGGTGCATTATTGCATACCCGTGAAGGGAGTGATCGTCAAGCCTTCCATATAGCCTTTCCATCTTCCTCTGAGCTTGCTACTGTTCCCTCGTTCTTCCTCATTCTCCCTTATCTTGCGTATAGATTCCTTCTCCCTCGAGAGTGCTATCTTGAGCTTCTCTTCCTATAAAGGACTACTATCCCCTTGACTTAGCCCAAAACAATTGTGTGATATTACTCCTGACAGTAAACTTCCACCGAGATGAAAAACACAGAGAGACGTTTTTAAAAAATGGAGACCAAAAATCTCCCCCTCCTTCTAACTTTCCCTAAATCTTCTTCCCCTGTGTTTCCACTCTACCATTCTCCCTTCTTCCCCTACCCGACATCCCATTTTCTAGTTTTATTTCTTGCAAGGGACCCCGCTCCAGAAAAAACTCCATGAATATTTCCCCCAACCCTTTTATTGATCCCCCTGCATTTCAAATCTACCGTTTTCTTCAACTACCAAAAGTTCTATCTTTCAACCAGATTCAGTTACGAAGAGTATAATATTGCATTTAGTTTTGTTTAATTTTTTTATTTTATTTAATACCTCAAAATACAAACCGAATAAATTGAACCAATTCAAATCATGCCAATCTAGTAAAATATATTGGCAATAATATTTACCCTTTACGTCATTGGGGATAATTACCTTTGACTCAACTAATTATCATCCAATATTATTAAAAGAACAATTAATTAATTTATTTATTAACAATTCTTTACTTCATATTTTATAAAACTAATTTATTTAATTATTTATTTCTCAAAGAAATTAATAAAAATCTTATTTTATCACATTGTTTAATTACTCATACTTCTTTTAGTTATTATTTTAATTTAACAATTGACCATCCAAAATAGTTATCGTATCATTTACTAATATAGTTCATTCAGTTATAATTTCACTTCCCAATTGAATTAAGTTCCCTTTTAATCCCTTTTAATTTAATTAATTAAAATAATCAAAACTATACAATATTACAAAATCACAAAATCAAGACACCTCAAAATCAACTTTTCACACTACTCAAACATGCGAAAATGACATAACCACCCAACGGTCAACTTACTTAACATCAACGACGACTGAAACGGAGGGCACTACACTATCAACCAATATTATAATCCAATACCTAGATAACACCCATGAACCCTAAATGGGTGATATTGTGGTGCTCTTTAGGAGCTGTAAGGGTGTTATTGCTATCATATATGAGTCTCTCAAGTTCATGCTTAATGATTTTATCTTTATGGCTTGTTATAGGCCTTTGATATGGTTCTTTGTAATAGAAACATAAGTCTTTCCTTCAAAATTTATTTATAATGTTATAATCCATCTTCTTTGTTCCAAATGGTTAGGGTATAGTACTTTGAGGATGTGTCATTGATCCTCATTTCTAGAATTTTCCCTTCTAAAATATAATTGTTAGCAATTTTGGTTGTGATGAAAAATTGTTTCTCAACATGGATGGCTCAAGTATCAAAAATCTGTTGCTATCCTCATATGGTGATGATAGTGTAAAGGATTTAACTAGACCTTTTAGAGGCCCATATATACCTTCAACAAAGAGGAATGTGATCATCTTTTCTAATGTATTAGGTACCATATCTATAACTCTCTAGAATTTTTCTACACATGCATCCATCAAATTTTTTTGCTTGATTCTAGTAACCTCTTTGAAATATTCTTCTTCATCTTTTTTCTCAAATCTATCTAGAAACTTCATTCTCAAAATAATTAAAAGTTTTCATAAGGCCATGCATTTTATGATCATACCATGGGGCCACCAATTGTAGGCAATTCCCTCCAAGTATAATGTGGTAAATTGAACTTGCATATTATTTTATCATGGGGTTGAGTGTTAAGTAAGTTTATCATTTTTACAACCAAGTTCAACCAAATACATTTTTGGTACCATCAAAAGCTTGTGTATTTAGTTTGATCACCTTATTATTTAATTCTTTACCACAATAATTCTAGTTACTCCCTTGACCTCTTCTATGCTGAATATTTTTTCCTATAGCACCAAGTATATATTAAAGGTTTTTGTCACCTTGAAATATTCTCTTCCCTTGATATTATCCAAAAAATATATCAATATATTTTGAAGAAGAATTTTTAGGCTCCTCTCTTTCTTCTTCTCCCTTTAAGAGCATGGGTCTAAAGGGTTTTCAAATGAAACTACATACTATTTAGTTATTTTTAGATCAACTTTCTCCTCTTTGTGATTCTTTGGTGTGACCTTGATTTTTTAAGGGTATGGTAGTGGGTGTAATAATTTGGATCTACACCATTCATGTTAATAATTCATTCATTCTATCTTAGCTTACTAACATTCTCTCTTGACCTACTAATGGTACTTTTTATTAAGTATTGCCTCATTAGAGGCCTATTAAGTTATCTTGAAGAAAATTTGATCTATCCTCATCCACCATGGGTATCTTATTTCTCTTCAAGCTCTATAGGCCACTAGGAGGTTAGCTAGATAAGAAATATAATATCCTAAGAAAAATAGTATAAAATATTTACCTCTTTCTGATCACTAAGATCCTATGAGGGCAAGGTGTTAGAATATAGTGGATTAATAATGATTATATATAAAATTTTCAACAACATCAATATTAAAAAAAAATGTAACAATGTATTACAAATAATATACAAATATGATGAAGCTTTAAAGGATAACACAATAAACCATCCTTAATGGGGTTGGGGGTGTTGAAACTTGTAAAAAAAATTGGAGGCTAAATGGGTGCCACCTTACGAGGGGTGGTACAAACTAAAATTTGATGGTACCTCTAAGGATAACCTAGGTGAGTTAGGAGGTAGATGTATGGTTTGAGATTGGAATGGGAAAGTGGTTTATTCTATCAAGGAGGCTAAAATTAGGAACCATTAACACGACATAATTCTAATCCCTTATCCTATGCTTGTACAATTGTGTAGCAAAATGAACCTAGTTAGGATTGTGCAATAGAGGGTGACTCTTTTATTATAATTAATGCCATGAGGTCTAAGAAATCTCTTAGTTGAAGGATAAATTATTATCTTTGTTTAGTCTTCTCAATGCTTGAAAGCTTGGAAGAATATACATTAAATCATGTTTATAGGGAGGTCAAAATGGAGGTTGACATACTTGCCAACTCAACTATTGACAAGAAAGTAACATTTTGTTTAGACATGGGTGTTAGTTAGTGATGACCTAAGAATCCATCTTTTCCTGGAAAAGGGTATTCAGGTAATAATTAAATCATCCTACAAGATATGTGGGAATTGAAGATCATGATACCTCAAGTGAAAATTCACATTGAATCACTCATAACACATTAACTCTACTCCTTTTATTCGTGTGTTACTTAATGCACACCTTATTTCATGAAGTCATGACATTTTTTAGAATTACACGAGTTTTATTCATTATCAATGTAGAAATTATGGACATTCCCATTCATTTAGTTTTATCCTACCAAAAAATGGAATTTTTGGGGGTGGTGATAGAGAAATGAATCCAAATTATTTTTAAGACCTAGAGTAGATTGCTCCTTCTTGTAGTTTAGTGGGTCTTGGGTAAGGAATTCATTATGACAAAGCATTGCTACATGGTGAACTTAGACATTTTCTTAATGTTTATAGCTACTCCATTGGACCTTGGGTATTTAAAGCCCACAATGAAGAGTTTGGCCTTGACCTTAATTAAAAAAAATTCCTAGGGAGACTAAACAAAATTTTGGATGTGGCAAGGTTTGACAATGTATCCATTTACTATCTAATTTTCATATACTTAAAATTGATAATGAAATAGTGGAATGGTACCCATTCATATCCTCTATGTGGCATGCACCAACTCTTTTAAGGTGTCAAAAAGTTAAAAAGGGGCGATCTTCTTAAAGAAGGTGTTGGATTTGGTTACATCTGATGGCCTGGAGTGGATGAAGGATTTGGTCACTAACATGGGATTAAAAAATTTATTGTCTATATTTCTTATGTTTTCTTTTGTCCTCTACTATATATTAGGTTGATGAATAGGTACATAAATATTTATTTTATAGAAATAATGTATAAATACCAATATTTTGGTATCTACCTAGTTTTTGTGGGCTCTAATATTGAAAAGAGCTTTATTTCAAACTTTGTAATTTTCATAATGGATAACATAAATGGGAGAAACCCTCATGGTTGCAATTTAGTGATAAAAAAAACACAATAAAGATCCTTCCATAGTAAAATTTTATTTATTTGATTATAAAATATATGCTTCTACAATATGTTGAATCTCTAGAAATACATAACTTGTTGCAAACACTGTTGAAATCCAAATAAACCTTTGAAGTAAAAATATAAACTCTATGTGAGATTACACTTGGTAAATTAAAGGGTTTTCATCCTCCAACCTCTAATAAACTTGAGGGGTTTCATACTTTGATCTCAAAAATCTAAGGGTCTTCATCCTTAAACCCTATATCTGAACACAAGGCTCAAACTATGACATAAAATACTATATAAATTGTAGATATCTAAAAGGACTGCAAGCTACTTAATATATAGCACCAAGAAGCCTTATTTTCCCTCTCACATATATGCCAATTAAAATATTAACAAGGTTCTTTCCTTAAAATGATCCCACTTTATCTCATAGCTCATTAATGTATTGCCAAAGAATTGTCATGAAGAAGCAAGTGTCCTAGGGACCTTACAACAAACTTTAATGAAAAACCACACCCCCATATTAATTATCATTATTTTATTATTCTACTAAACCACAACCCCTTAATTAAAATATATTCATATCCTTATTGAGAAAATAAGGATATGGCCCATGTGAGCTAATTAATTAAAAAAGGACATTACAATAATTATGTAGAGCTAGAGTAATTTTAGAGCACCAATTGAAGTGTGTAGATATGAATGATATTTGAGTCATTTTATTGATTCACATTTGATTGGAATGAGTGCATTGAATGTATCTAAATATAAAGACATGAAATCATATCATGCAAACTTATGTTTAGTCAACCCTAGGTGGTAATAGTATAGGTGGAAATTTAGTCAAATTTGAGTTTAAAATTCTAATTTATGGCAAGATGAATCCATAACCATAAATATGACCCTTCAAATAAAAATTAGTCTCAACATGGAGAAGGGATTAAATCATAGTAGATAGTGTGTGCATAGAAATGAGTGTGAGAATGAGAGTAATAAACATGTGGATAGGGGGAATGTGAAATGGGTTAAGTGGTAGGTGTATGGGAATGTGTGTAATAAGGAAGGTGGATAATATAGGTCAAGGAACCCAAGATTATATAAAATTATACTTTTTTTCAGTATGTCTATGACTTAAATAACCCCCTCAAAACAATAATGGATTTGCAAATGTCACCACTACAATTTCCCCTTATTGAGGTGTATGTGAATCCTATAACAATCATGAATCTCAAAGTATGTAGCACTCACAAATATGCTTCTAAAGTAAATATAAAAACACATGAAGGATATCACCATGGGATCCATATAAAGTAATGGAACCTATGAGGATTTTAGTGATCATGTGTGATCGCCTTATCTGTTTGTATTATTTATAAGACGAGTCTCTATAAGTACCTATAACTATCTACATATCTAATGGTGCAGGAGCACCAACACCTTACCTTCACAATTGGATCATTAGATGTGTCTAGGGAAGTTGCAAAGTGGGTTTGATGTTTATTTTCTTTAATAAGGTCTATAAAGACCATTTGGTGTTTCATTGATCCATTTTTTAAATAGGGTCAAATATGTGAAGCAGTTGTTAAAAATGGGTCTAGGTTGGTCAATAGGTTGTAGGTATTTTCAGCATGTTTTGTCTTGAATAAGGTCAATTAAGACCATTTTAATGTAATAAGAGGCTAGGGAGGTCACTTGAAGGGAAGAATGTAAAAGATGCAAAGATTGACATTAAAGGTTGTCAACTTGAAAATTTACAATGTAATAGGTTGTTAGCATTTGAAAAGTTGTTAAGGGGTAGTTGTGTACATTGGAGGAGTTGGTTGGAGTTGTAATTTGTATAAGAATACCTTGCAAGCTCGAATGAAGGGTTGATGAAGGAAAATTTATAGAAATATATGCTTGTTCAACGCCAAAACTGTACTTTTTCCAGATTTCTCCTAAGTGTTTGGTCTGGTACAAACCTGTACAAGTGTGGCATGGTTTAGATTCCTTCATTTTTTAGAGTAATTTTTTTTGCACACCTTTTTTTTGTTTTGGAAGATTAAATCATCATTTTGTAGAAGAAATTTAAAGAAGTCAAGATCTGCGTTGTTTCACAGACTTAAAGGGTTTGAAGGTCTCATTACAAATGAATCTCACCAATCCACACACTATTTTTGCATTGTAACTTGATGTATTGGGGTGTAATTTGTTAGTGTATATGTACAATGATTTGGAAGGTGAGAAAGGCAGTTTAATTGTCAATGGAGTGATAACTAGGGCTGGGCAGTGATGATTTTGATAATGAAAGTGAAGAACCCAAGTAGTGATTTTGAAAACTAATGAAGCTAATCACCTTGAGATTGTTTATTATGTTTGTGCAGAGATATTAAGAGATGTTTGAATCAGTAATTTGTTATGGCAAGGTTGGGAGTATGGATTTTTAGTGAAACCCTTGTTTTGTGCAAGTAAAAGTGAGGGTTTTGAGTAAGACACCAAAATAAGCCTTTGAGGTCCTAAGAACTTCTGAATCCTCTGTTTTGAAACATAAATTATACTTTTTTAAGTTAGTTTGTTTTGGGAATGAAATCTTAGAGGGGTTCCTTTGAAAAAAAGGGCTAATTGGGGCTTCAAAACAACGAGAAAAGCCATTTTGGAGGATTTTTTCTGAAGGAGTCTTGTGCACTCATTTGATATGTTATGTGTCTTGAAAATGGGTATTTGAATCACCCATGAGTAGGTTAAGTTTTGTTGAAAGTTTATGAGTTAAGGTCTGAAAACTGGGTTCCCAGTACTACTAGAGTTGAAGGGTGAAATTTGGGAATTTGTGTTTCTAATGATTGTTGAACTTGAAGGATTGGTTGAATTGCTTTATATGGTCATGTTAATCTTGTTAGATTCCTCCTGAAAGAAAATTTTGAATTAGATTAAGATTGAGTATCTTGGGGTTTGCGTCATCTAAACATATGAATGTTAATTATAAATATATCCCCTTGATAATTGGTTATATCAATACTATACAAGGAATTGGTAGAGGAGGGGAAAAAAAGCATGAAAAGTAGGTGAAACTGAAACATGTGAAGTCATGATCATGTAATTACATAAAAAAATATTATTAAAATTCATATGAGCATTGAATCATATAGCAATATAAGCATGCAACTATAGTTGACATAAAGAATATATGTAAGCCAATGGTTTGGAGACAATACTTGTGGATAATAAGGTTGCCCCTAGCATGGGAAATAAAATGGCAGTGTATTTATTATTGGCTAGTAAAACTTGTGGAAATATATAGGGAACTGGGATAGGTGTATGCCCCCAAATGTGGAATCCAAAAGCATGAGCACACAAATTTCAATAATGCAATTATCACCTAGTATGTATAGAGTCAAGACTATGGGCAAGGACCTAAAATGAGAATGCAAAAAAGGATAGAAGGAATTATTTTAAGCAAGGAAAATTAAGATCAAATCAATTCCAAAGTGGTAAGTGGCCATTACATATGAGGGGTAATGACAAGAATATCTAACTAATATACTCATATCTCCCATTGGGTGGTTTCTCTTTTATATCACGTGTAATCTTAATATAATGTTTGTTATGATGAAAATTAGGTGTATTGTATGTATAAGCCATGTGGATAGTGGGAGAACAAGAATAAAAATATAAATCATGAGAGAAAATCACTAAGTTCATATTATCTTTATATGAAATAGGGATAGAGAGATAGTCAATGAAAACATGAGCTAAATTTATGGAGGTATAAATAAAACAAGATGTATCAAACATTTTTTTAGCACTCTATAATAATATAAATTCACTAATAAGTAAGATACCATCATTAAAATACTCATGATTAGCTTAAGTATATATGGTTTTACATGCAAAGAGACATTTATAGAACCATCATAAACATCATTTAACAATTCCCCACTAATGCTCATAATATCATCATGTAATGTAAGAAAAGGTAATGAATCACTAATAAGATTAACATGAGAAGATAATGTAATTTCAAAAATATGTGTGTCATCACCATGGGATGTATCTGTTGGTGTAATTAATATTTAATTACACATTTGCATAAGTTTACTTAGGCTTTATTTAATTCCTAAGTTATAGATTTTATCCTTATCTTGTTGAGCTATCTTGTTGCTCAAGATAAGATTAGGTTTATGCATCTTTTCTTTTATAAAGCAAATTATCTCTTGTAATATTTTGTACTTCGAATATATCAATTTGCACATCTTTTGCAAATCTCTGCTTTTTCATTTTTCTCTTCTGTGGAAGGTGATTTTTCTGGTTTGCAATCATATCTTGGTTTCTAACATGGTATTAGAGCCTTGATTTGTAGCCCCTTCTCAGCTTTTTTGGAGGAACACAGTGCAAAGCTCGTTCGAGGTCCCTCGAGGGTTTTATTCCTTGAGCACATTTATGCAGCGTCTTGGATCAGATTGGGGTTTTCCATTGGATTTAAAGCTGGAAAAAGTCAGAAATGACTTTTATTTTATTCATTTTTGTCACCGTTTGCCAGATCTGTGAGGGTTGTAAGCTTGGTGATTTTTTTGATAGATCTGGGGGTCACCTAATTTTTGAAGCACTTTGGGCCCAAACGGACCTCGCCGTTGGATTCACAGCGCCCAAAAACCCCTATTTTCATATAAAGTTTGTCCGATTTGGACACAGTCGTCCAGAGAGGCAAATTTTTTTTGCCCAAGGGCCGTATGGCCCCCAGGCATAGTTTTCAAGGCACCGAAATCGAGAAAGAAATCAAAAAAATAATAAAAAAAATCAAAATTCGCATGGGATTTTTGCGCGGCTAGTTCAAAATGCAACTAAAGATATCAAGTTTCCACAATCCATTACTGTTTATCAATTTTATTTCTGGCTTTGATTGTGTTGGAGATTTTTCCATCAACGTTTCGGATCACACTCCATGATCCATCATCAGGATGTAAGAGAGCATAAGATAAATCAAAGCCAGAAATAAAATTGATAAATCAAAATGCAACGCCGCCCTCGCGCCACCAGGCGGCCACCACCGCACCACCGGGCTGCCACCGCCATCGGTGGCTCCGCCTCCAGCTCCGCCGGCAAAATCATCCACCCCAAAGGGCTTATATCTGCCAGCGGAGGTCATATAAGGAATCGGGAGCCCTGGGCTCCCAGCCCCTGCGGGTTCATTGCCTTAGCCGTGGGCCATATGGGGGACCGGGCGCTATGCGTCCAGCCCCCAGCCAAACTTACAACTCTCACCTCAATCATATGGATGATCGGGGGCTCCACTAATAGACCCTACACTTCAGCCCCTGGTCTGCCCAGGCGACCAGGGGCCTTATTTTTTTTAGCCCCTGAGGGCTTCTGGGGGCCAAATCGGACATTTTTGGAGCACTTTCACGGAAAGGGGCATAACTTGGGCATACAGCATCCTTTTTTTGCAAACGAGATATCGTCGGAAAGCTATTTTGATGCTCTACACAATGGTATAGGTTTTATTTTATGGTTTTTATTTTTTGATGCCTTTTTCAGCCTTGGAAGTCAAATGTTTCCGTTTTCACTCTAGGAAGCATATCTTTTGACTCGCTTATCCGTTTTTCGCAATTTTTGCGGCATTGGAAAGATGGTTTTGGCCTCTATGCAGATCTGAGGTCATTTACATAATATTTATACCTTATTTTATGCATGAATTCATTTTTGTTTCGTGCATTAGGTTTGCATTTTTGCTTATGTTTCTGTAGTTTTGCATTATCTCCTTCTGCAATCATTGGGTATTGTAATAATGAACTGATATAAAGTTCCATTAAGGGGGGTTCTTGCATCCATCTTTCATATTGGTGACAACTCACATTGAGTTTGTCTTGTTTCCTATTGTTTCCCTTAGCTTCTTTCTTGCTTAGCTAGACACATCGTTGGTTTGCTTCGGTTCACACTTCAGTTGGGATTTTATGGTTCTTGATCCGTATTGGTTCAGATATTTCTCATTTGAAGGCCATGTTTTTATGGTTAATGTTCCAGAATCCTGATGGTACTCGTCCTATGGGAAGTTTTAGTTTCAGTTTGGCATTGGCTTCGAGAGACACAACTTCCAGTTTTGTCATCATTATGGGTCCTTTCATCCTTTCATCTACTGTTGTTCACAGATTCTAGGGTTGATCCAGTATGTGAGTTTCCAATGTTCCTTGGAATCGGGTCTACTGTTGCATTTGTGGTTCCGATATGGTATTTTTCAAACATAAGTATCTTTCCTTGCTTGCCAGATTTGGGGTTCTAGTCTTGCTTCTTCAGAGTTCTTCCAGTGATTCTTTGCAGCAGTTCTTCTCATTGAGGGAGGATTTTTCCCACTGGGCTTTCTCTCTCTTTGCATTTGTACATGAGTACCTAATTAGGCCTTGTTGTTGGGACTCATATTTGCATAATAATTTGCTTCTCCCTAAGTTGCACTGATGGGGGTGTGTTGGTGTAATTAATATTTAATTACACATTTGTATAAGTTTACTTAGGCTTTATTTAATTCCTAAGTTATAGGTTTTATCCTTATCTTGTTGAGCTATCTTGTTGCTCAAGATAAGATTAGGTTTATGCATATTTTATTTTATAAAGAAAATTATCTCTTGTAATATTTTGTACTTTGAATATATCAATTTGCACATCTTTTGCAAATCTTTGTTTTTTTCATTTTTCTCTTCTGTGGAAGGTGATTTTTCTGGTTTTCAATCAGATCTTGGTTTCTAAAAGTATCACTATGTGAGAGTTGACCATGAATATCCATAGGGTTCACATGAGGTGTATAATAATAATTATTATAAAACACATCATCATGTATAAAATAGAGTAGCATATCAAAATATCATGACTCTATGGACATGAAATCATCATGACACATGGAGAGAGTATCATAAATTTTAATTTTATTAAGGGATGTAATTTTATTTTATGTTTTTTCATCTAAAGTAATAGGAGGTGCAAACACATCATGTGTCTTTATATCATCGATGACAAGAAAAAAATAAATAAATATAATGTTCAACACTAGGGTAGTCACGACACAAATAAATAATCACAAATCAACAAGCATATACCTCATATTAAAAGATATTTCATAGTGCATCATATCATTGTATATGAGAAGGAATGTGTCATATGAACATATGACTATGCTTATAAGATCATTGTGACATGTGAAATAAGGAATCATCAAAAGAATGTAATAGTTTCATGTGTATGTAAAGAGCGTGTATCCTCAACATATGATGTATGATGCATATCATGGGAGGTTTATCTATATCACACTTATCCTTCACTATACCTGTATCATGAAGTGTATCATGTAAAGTAAACATTCTCTAAGGTATAATGAAACTAGAAGAAACCACACTACCATCATTATCCATAGGGGAAGTATGGAACATTGGATAACCAAGGAGAAGTGAAGTATGAGTATTATCTCTAATGTATAGCTAGGTCACCATCATAGGCCATAAAAGATATATAATAATTAATTATATTGAAAATAATTTAATTTGGAAGAAAATATGGAAGAATGTGTATGATTATAATGAATGCATTGAATTTATTTAAATAAAAGGATATAACAACATATTGCACAAACTGATGTTTAGTCAACCATAGAAGGGAGAAATTGAGAAGTTAATCAATTTTTAATCTAAAAATTTAAATTAGGGCAAGATAATTTCATAACCAAAATGACAACCATGTGATCATGAACTAGTCCCAAGATGGAAAATGTACTAGATCATGGTAGATGGCATACACATAGAAATGGGGGCAATCATGGAAGTAATAAATAAATGGATGGAGGGAATGTATAAGGGCATGTGAACATGTGAAAGCGGATAAGTCGTAGGTGTATAGAAATGTGTGTGATAAGATATGTGGATAACATAGGATAAGGAATTAGACTTTGTAAAAAATTATGTCACTTGGTAGTGTTGCTATGTATCAAACAACCCCCTTAAAATAGACACAACTATATGGGAAATGGCATGGGCATGAAAATTTCACAACTACAAAATCTTAATGATAGTGATGAATTTTTTTTTATCATAGATGTATACCTCTAGTCTTTAAGATTATGACATATCTATCACTTAGAAGTTTTATGGATCCTTTATTTATAATATACAATGGTAAAGTTGGCCCTAATACACATCTTAAATCATATACAACTATATGTGTAGAATTACTTTGTGAGGATAAGATATTAACTAATTAATTTCTATACACATTCTTAAAGATCATTTTATTGAGTTCTTCCTTCTATATGCTTCCTAAATGATCTATACTATCATTCGTTATTCTTAAATCAATTCAAAGTTATTATGGGCCTTAAATTAATTGATGCTGATTTACTTGAGTATACCTAAGGATACAATGAATAAATTAGTTATTATTTCATTTGATTTCAATATTTTTTTATCTAACTTTATTACTCATTTACATGATTCAAAAGGATAAAATGTCTCTATCAAGGGGTTAATCAAACCAATTCAATACAATATTAATTTTAATGTTTCTAATTATTTTATAGATTTGTGTGCCCTTATTAAAAATCTAGAATCCAAATTGCTAGCACAAAATTCCTTTAAATATGGTTCATAAATTTAAAATGCTTCCCACCCTTCCAAATATCAAAATTTAAACAATTTTACAAATGTAGTGATGTGAAGGAAAATGTGAATCGAGTTGTTAATACTTATTATTTTCTTTCTTATAAAAAATGCTCATAGGAAGCTTACTAAGCTCCAAGGGTCCATGTATGGTGTATAAATTTATTTTGAGTATTAATATAATTACACTCCTTCCTATATATTTAATTGATACTTTTAAAACACTTCCCAAGTCATAAATTGATTTACAATAAAAAATCAAAGGGAATACATATGATCTCTCTTTAATTTTAAACATAAGGTACAAAACCTATGATATAACAATACAATCAAATTTAAAGGCGTTAATGATAATGGATACTCATCAAACCCCCCAAAATATAATTTGATACAAATAATTCAATTAATATTGAGGTGTGTGATAATGTCGAATACAAGGATAATTTTTTTGTGGGAAATGTCAAGTCCAATCCCACATCTTCCTCTCCTCCTTTGGATCCACCAATTTATTCTATGAGGAGGAGATCCCAAAAAATAACTATTACAATATATTTTACATCAAAGCATACACAAGAGAACATGAAATTGAGATGTTTTAATTTATTCAACTAATCAATCTAGCATACACTTTGACAATTTATCATTTACTACAAAGATAAACTAACAACATATGCATATTTTAGGGTTTATTTAAAGATCAAAAATGGAATTATACTTAATAATTTGGTTTGTATCATCTTTCCAATTGAGTTTGGACCTAATATAGTATGAACTATATACCATATTATCCCCGCCATAGATCACTTCTCTATTCTCCTTAGAAGATCATGGATAATACATTTAAAGGTTGATCCTTTGGTGGTCCATAAATGTGTTAAATGTGGTCATGAATGAAGAGTTATAAATATGGAAATCCAATTTGAGATAGACAAGATGAGTTGGGTACAAAAGCATACAAAAAAACCCAAGCTCAAATGAAAGAAACACACTCGCATTAGAGAAAAATAGAAGCAAATGAACAATGAAAAGTTTAATAAAACTAAGCATCAAACCTACATTGGATGATTTGGTTTTTCTCTAAATGATGAAGGATTTTATATGTGAATGCTCTTAGCTATGAAGTTACATAAGTTGAAAAAATGTGGCTACTATATGATTGATGAACTATATGTCTTTGGTAAGCCTTTTTACATAGAATTCACAAGTGGGATATGTAAGGATCATATTAAAGAATGGAATCAAGGGATAGGATTATTTTACATGGATGTGTTTTCTAACATATTGATAATTGAAATAAGAGGATGAAATATGATTTATCAATGGTTGAGGTTTCATTAAAATTTAGGATAGAAGGAAATGAGGGAAAGTGGGAATGGATGAAGGAGATAAGTGGAGGGTGGATATTGAGAGATGATATGAAGGGTTAAGATTCCCCCATGTTGTATACTTACACATGTTTGAATATGGAGTGGAGAAAAGTGGTTAGAGGAGATTTTTGTGAAGATGAAGGGTCTAGATGAAGGAAAGCAGAGTGTAGAAAATGCCTTCCTAATGCTAAACTTCAGGAGATAGATACAGATAAACCATTTAAAACTTTACAATTGTAGTTCATTTAAGATGCACATATGATAAACATAATAGACAATCAAGAAAGAATACCAAATTTTATGTGGGAAAAACCTCTTGGGAAAAAACCTACGCACCAAAGCAAAGATCTCTTGTATTATAGTAAAATGAATATTACATACAATTCATGGAGCTATGCTCTTCCAAGTGTTTAATTCATAGAATGAATCTGATAACATTACATTACATTCACTCAGATCATCACTTCAATCATCTCAGATCATACATACATGGTTTTCACGTGCTATTGAGTTCAAACAAAATTCACAAGCATAGCAAGAAATAAACATTCCAACTTCCATTTAACAGATGAATGGTCACAAACAACTTAACCGTCACTACCTTCTCCCACCACTGAAGTCATATTGGAATGTTGAAGAGAAATAAAAAATTGTCTCTCTGAATTCCCTTTGTCTCTCCGATACGCATATCGATCACCATTTCTAACACCTTCCATTGGGATATCAAAGGGATGTTGTAGCCCCTCCTACTGATATAAGGAAGTATCATCGACAAACCTTATAGCCTTGATTGGGTGGTACCCACTCCCTACGCATCATCCATGTTACCATTGTACAACCAACACTATCCTTCCTATCGTTTGGTACCACCTTATTAATATATCAAGGGGACTACTACCAAAGTCTTGGAAAAAATCATCAATCCCTCTAATGAATAGATCCTTCACTCCATCGGGATGTCGAAGGGACTACCAAGTGACTCCCTCCAACATTGCACTCCGAAAAAACACTTCTTGTAGTTCATTGATATATTGAAGATACTACTCATTCAGTCCTACTGAAATCCACTTGTCTCGCCAATGAAGCTTCGGTCGATGTTCAAACATACGTAGTGATAAGCCAAGGTCCTATTGAGGAGACTTTTTAATCCATCCCACCAACATATGAATATCAATTTGATGAAGCACTTAACACCAACCTATGGAGAACTTATCGAATGTTGAGGGGACTAGGAATTTCATCTTGCCGGCATTCACCTATCAGCCCAAAACCAATGCCTTTTATGCCAATAAGTTTGATACACCATTTCTCAACACTAGATTTACTACTTGATTTGGAATGGATGGTGGAGATTAAGTGAAAAATTATTTTGGCCTTTAGTGGTGTGAGGTGGGATTTTAAATTAGAAGAAAATGTTAAAGCTGATTAATTAGCCTAATAAATTAATAAATCATGTATTAATTAATTGATTAGTTGGAGGAATTGGAAGCTAAGGTTATTTATTGAAGTTGATTTAATTAATTAACACTAGGGCTGTGAAGAGGAATCGATTGTGGTCAATTTTTATGTTAGTTGAATTAATTAATTTGGATCAGTTATTCCATGGGGAAGAATAGTTAGTCTAGGGGGTAATTAACCAAATTATTTAATGACTATGTGGAAAATTAATATGGAGAATTACAAGTGGATTTGGAGTGTCTACAATAAATATAAGAAGATATAGATCTAAACCAATAACAAAGTTGAATTAATTCACTTAAACACATATATCCCAACTCAAAAAGGAACTCCATATGTAGAATAAGGTATTCATAAATAATTTCAAGATATGTTTAAAGCAAAACAATACTAATAAAAAAGAGAAATAATTAAACCAAAAATAACATCACACTAAGAACATGATGAAACACAACAAAAATGAGAGGAAATAGCATATCAAACAAGAATCAAAAAGAGGAAAAAATAAGATTTGAGTTCCAAATCAAGAAGATATGGAAACCAAAGAAAGAATTTGTGGTGCATCAAAAGAATATCATTCCATCGTAACCACAAGTTAAAAATCAAGAATAGGTAATAAATTGATTACCTAATTTTACACCTAGAAAATAAACATTTTACCAAGCATACAATAATATCAATAACACTTGTTATTAAATAAGCAAGTAAAAAGGAGAAAATAGTGAAATAAAAGGAATACAAATTGGATGATGGTATTTGGAACAATGATGATCTAATGGTTGATGAGACTAAGATGGTGGTGTTGATGGTGTTTTTTGCACAACAACAACTCAGATAGAATATAATATCCTATCTCTCTTGAAAGGTAAATCTCTATCAACAAGCCTCAAGAGATAACCCCAAGGCCTCTAATGTCAGGTCTTGACAATGCAATAAAACAACTTAGAGATAAATGTGAAATTGCTGGTTTTCCACAAAGGGCCTTACAAAACAAATGTTGGAGATTCATAAGTACATAAGATATGGCAATATATTGATACTTGTAAATCCTAAACTAACCCAAATTTTAAAGAAATGACAAAAGGAATAAAGGGTTTCAGAGGAATCTAAATCTAACTCCTAGGATCAACTATGGAAATGACAAAGCATTCAAAGTAGACCAACCCTTCAAACCAATTCCTGCTAAACCTAGATTAACCTGCAATGTCACATAAATAGTGCTATCTCCTAAGGTATAAATATTTTTGGATTTTGAAGCATTCACATATCAACCCAAACACAACATTGAAATGAATAAATACCCATAATTGAACTAAGCACATCAGATATAGGCCCAGGTTAACTTTACACAACCACTTACATTCAAAAAGTAGCCAAAAGTATGGACCAAGGGTTGCTCAAAAACTTTAAATATTCTACCATAAACACAACTGAAATGTAAATATTTCTAAAATTGTCTAAAGAGTACCTTAAAACAAACCTTCAAAATCTGAAACATAAGAATCACAAGAACCATGCACAAATGAATAACACAATGAAGGACACAAAATAACAATGTATTCTCTTGTATTTTCTTCACTCAAAATT
Organism: Sequoia sempervirens; assembly: GCA_007258455.2. Taxonomy (NCBI): domain Eukaryota; kingdom Viridiplantae; phylum Streptophyta; class Pinopsida; order Cupressales; family Cupressaceae; genus Sequoia; species Sequoia sempervirens. The sequence goes on along the minus strand of VDFB02328871.1, from coordinate 24,726 downwards.
TGCAACAATTCTTGCCCTGGCTGAATTTAACTTTGCTTCATATTTGACTAAGGTTTTATCCCAGTCAGCATACAAGATTTGATATCTATCTAGATAGGAGATGCAAATTGTGACATCCTCCAATTGATCCTTAACCATTGGACCTTTTGCACTTGGAGAGTACACCTCATGCCACCATTGCTACAATTGTCCCACATTTAGGTCCTGTCTAGATTTCTTCCTTCCTATAACCGTTTCTAGAAAAGAATTGTAGCTGTCAAAGACCTCCTTTACCTTGATCTAGGCCTTGTATAATTTCTTGGGTTCTTTCATCCTGAGTTCATTTTTGAAATTGAAAGCTTCTATCCACTCCATGGCATTATGGGTATCCTGCATGGTGATAACACCTTCTTTAACTAGTGTCTCCACTGGAATTGTAAGGATTCTCTCCAATTCTTTAACAATTGTATCATCTGGTGGTTTTTTGCAATCATAAAGGAAATATGTTATATCTTTGGAGAGGAAGGATAACTTATCATAAATGGTAGCACCTTTTCAATCATTTCATCCCCTTTTTCACTACCACCCTATAGCCATTCTTGGGTGTCTTTCACATAAGACTTTAGTATCTCTATTTCTAAGATTGCCTCCTTGGACAATAATACCTCTGGAAATGAAGAGCTCTCACTACTTTGGGATTGAAAAGGTTTGATTAGATGCTGGATATACCTATGGACTTCCCTCAATTGCCTCTACAATTATTCCTTTTCTCCAATCTCTTTGTCTAATCTCCTCAAAATTGCTTGAGAGGATTCCTGAAAGTATTCCTTTTCCTGTTCCTTTGTAGATGGACCCATTAATAGTATGCACCTTGTAGTATGTGGGTCTTATCTCATCCTTATACTTGTTTTCCATAGGAACAAAAACATGGACAATTATGTTATTGAACTCATCTCTTGCAAATTTGGAGACTGTTTTGGCCATCTTCCTTTCCTTAGGTTGCCCCCATTTCTCCAAGAGTTTGTCCCAACTTAGAGTTTCATCTTCCACAATAATTTCCTTCTATTTTAGCCTCTTTTCTAACCAGTCTGGGGCAGCAGGCTGCTCTATTTCCACATTCTTCTAAGGAGTGTCATGTTTAGACCGATCATAAGGAGGACTTTCTTCAACAACTTCTATATTTTCCTCATCTTTTCCTTTGTTCTGCTGCTCCCTTTCCTCACCATCCTTATCTTCATGCTCATCTTCTGAATGTGGTGTATTAATATGTTCACTTATTTGAGGTTGAGAAGGTATTTCCACAGTGACCTCTGAGGTTGTCTCCTTGCTAATTTCCTTCTTCTCTCCCAATTCTTTAGCCAAATCACTCAATCACCCATCTCTAGGTGTAGATACTTCTTCACTCTGTATTTCTTCATCAGGATTATCAAGCAGGCCCTCTTCTCCACCTGACTATTCATGTTCTTTTAGGACCTCATCCCTTTGTACATTTTGTACTAGGGATGGAGAAGGGGAATTATTTCCTATAGCTGCACTCTCTATTTCCTTTATGAGGCCCTTGATAGGTGCCTCTTTAGTATGCCCTTTCTCAGTCTCAACTCTTGATTCCCCTATGGGAGACACCCTCTATTTTGGTGAATTCCTTCTTATGTATGCCTGTGGTTTCTCCCCAGAGCTTTCAATTTCCACAATCTTAGGAGGGGTAGTTGAGGCCTCAACAGTCTTTATTCTCTTGGCTATTCTCTACCCCTCAATTACTAACTTCCTCTTCTTGGTAGGCTAAGGATTCTCTTCTCATTCTTCAGTAGTTTCTTTGGAAGTTTTCCTTGCCTTCAATACAGGTTGCCTCTCAATCTTCTTTGCCCGTCCTTAACTCCTTGTTCTCCTTTTTAGAGTGAGAGGCCTTTGTTATTCTTGATCATCCCCATGTTGAGGCTTTGCAACATCATCCTTAGTAGCCTCGGTGTCATCCTCGAAATGGGATTCAAGGTTTCCCATTAGGTCATAGGTGAACTGGGCATCATTCGCTTGCAACTCTGCAATCTTATACTTGACCCACAGTCTAGAATATCTCTTCATAGGGTCAGTTATCTAATCAAGATCAACTACTTCCTTTTCTAACCAATTCACTGTTGGTAGTGGTTATTTTCTATAGGGCTCATAGTCATGATATAGTATAAGATTTCCCTCATCTTCATCAACCTAATCCGATACTTGGTCCACTTTGTAGAGTTTGATAAGTTTCAAGGGAAACCTAGAGTACCTTCTCTTTATAACCTAAATTCATCTCTATAATTTTCCTAGTAATCTTCTATGTGATCCCCATGTCTATACTTTCTACTAGCTTGTTTTTGTGCTCTTCTATAGGGATCAAAATTGTCCCTGTTGGTGTGTGAATATAATTCATATTGCACCATTTCTTTCTCTAAATGCTGGGCACATTAGAGAGAGGGGAAGGCTTCTAGAGTGCCAATCCTCAACAGAAATTCATCTCCAAGCCCCTTCCAATGCATATCCTGTAACACTGTTTCAAAGGCAACTAATTGCCTTGTTAATTCTAGCAAAATGAGTTTTTTGCTGGGGTACGTTGGCATTCTAATTGGTAGCATAGGAGATCCTTGTATCCCAATGTAAGAAAACATCTAAAATTGTATGAACCATTGTCCATACCTCCTAATTAGCTCCATTTCCTCCACAAAGATTCTTATATGAAGAGCACCCTATAGAAATCTAGGGATATACATAAAGAATACATCATTTTCTCTCCTATAATTTGATGTCTTGTACTAGAGCTGAGGGTAAACATCCCATATTTTGTCCTTGCCAGTATTCCCTCCGTAACTTAGGCCCCTATATTTGTATTTACTTTCCAACATGTAGACAAGATAGGATGTCATCATGAACACATTAGTATCTTGTACACTTCTTAGTTGTTTGTCCAGATTGTCACTCAAGATACCTACCCAATTATAGTGCTTTCCTCCCATAATCTAAGTAATTGGATAGAACATCTAATTTCTGAAAGTGAATGCCTCTTCCAATCCCATTACTCTGCCTACGAGTGTGATAAGATCATGGTATTCCATTTTGAAGTCACTCCTATGTAATTACTTTGGGAGCTTGGAATAATGTGGTTTTGGCTTAGCTACCCATGAACTGTTTATCATGTACAAAGCCTTGGAGATATCCTTAGCATAAAACTCTTATGCTTTCTAGATGTTGATATCCTTAATGAGCTTGTGGTGAGCAATGAAAACTTTAGTGGCAAATCTTCGCCAATTGGAAAATTCTAGAAATTGGCCAAGTTGAAATTGGAAAATTATTCACACCCAATAGGGTGTCCAAATTGCCCAGATTTTACAAACTATCAGTCCAATGCATGTCCATTTTCCAATGATTTTTTTTATGAGGCATATTTAAGCAACAAATTCACCATAACAAACTACGCATTTCAAATGGACCGACTAATATTTTCGCCTGGAATCTTGGAAGCATGTAATAAATCACCTACATAGTCGCCAATACTATTAAAACAACATTGTATCAGGACCCATTTTGCCAATTAAAATTTACAAAAAGTTACTTGTGAAGACCCATTTTTCCAATTTAAATTTATAAATAGTTGCTTATGAGGACCTATTTTTCCAATAACATTTAAAAATAATTACATTTGAGGACACATTTCGCCTTGAAAATCACAACATATCATTGTATAAGCATGCGAGATTCACCAAATTTTTAATATACCATTTAAAAATCCTACAAAATTCACCAAATATGGATTGATATAAATACAATCAAAAGTTTCATTTATTCTTACACAATTTGTTCAGTTATAAGATTCTACTTCTTGATTCAGAAGTCAACGAAAGCCAAAAATGTAGACTTAAAGGTGAGTGATCATTTCTTCATAGTGTTATAATAATAATTTTTCTTTATCTCCATTCTTGCTTCAGTCTTAAAGATGATATTGAGTAGGGAATGGGATCTATATTCTCTATCCTTCTTAAACAAGAAGACATTTTTTTCTAGTTTTTATTTGAAGTGAGAGATCAATATGTCAAGTGACTTGAGTAGCAAGGGTAGGGCTCCTACCACTCCTCAGGGTGGTGAAGAGACTCTTGCCACTCCTCAAGCTCCTTAGGGTGGTGAAGAGACTCCTACCACTCCTCAGGGTGGTGAAGAGACTGGGAGTCCATCAAAATTCCAAAAACTTAGATGTACCATACATTCTTACTTTGGAATTGCCAAAGCTTGTGATCCATCAGGTCAAGATGGAGCTACATCATCAACTCTTCCACCAAATATTGGTAGCATTCACAATACCTCATTGCCACTGGAAGGTCAAGTTGAGATTGTCATTGAGTTAAATCAAAATGTATCAAATGAGGATGGAAATACCACATAAGATGTTCCAAGGGATACCTTGGGCCTGGTTAGCCATAATGAGATAATTGACTTGGATGAGGATGATGATGTTGGTACTGGGAAAATAAGAAGCAAATAAAAAATGGGGCACGAGTGGAAAATGACAAGGAATTTTCAACTTGGTTGGTTGTTAAAGTACCCATTCATTGTACCAGTGGGGATTGACAATGCAAACAATATTGAGAAGGAAACATTGGCCAAATGTACAATTTGTAGCTAGAAATGTGGAAGAGCCAAGACGTTGCAACTAAAGATTGACACTATAGAAAAGCATATTGGTAAAGTTTATGAAAAACAAATCATAGATAGAAAGGAACAATTAGTTGTATGATGGAAATCAAAGGAAGAATGTCTTCATGTTAGGTATGCTGCAAATTATGAAGAGCATGAAAAAAGAATGTCAAACATTGCTACATGTAAAGGTACACTTGAGGCTCAATTTGGAAAAGAAATGGAAGCAACAAATATGTCAAAAACTGTTCAAATGAGTGTTGTTTTTCATATTTTTGTCTAGAGGGTGTCCTATGATAGACTACCCAGAATATTCTGGGTTATTATCTTTTTTGAATGTTCCTCACTATCCCTTCTCACATTGGTTAGTAAGCACTAGATGGGAATGGGAAAACTATCTTGCTGCAGTTGAAAAGGAAGATTTAAAGGAGAAAGTAAAAGAGTCAAATTTTATTGAATTATCTTTAGATGAAGTTACTACTGTAGACAATACTTCTTGGGTCTGTATACATTTGTATATTGTAGAATGACATGTTCACCAAGATCATCTTCTTTGTGTTCATATAATGAAGGAAATTTCAACATCACAAAATATATTTGAACTAGTCCAAAAATCTTTGAAAGAAATTCCAAGTATGGATGAGTTGACAATTGCCAAAAAGTTGGTGTGTGTAGGAGCTGATGGAGCTGTAGTTATGCAAGGTCAAAGGATCAGTGTTTGCACAAAGTTACAAACTACTTGTGCACCATACATGCTTGGAATTCACTACATGGCCCACATAATGAATTTAGCATTCAAAATTGTAAGCAAGTTTCCTATAGTATCAAAAGTTAAAAATCTAGTCCACGAGATCCACACATACTTTTGCTGAAGTCCCAAACGTTTCATAGAATTTCAAAATTTTGCTGAGGGAATAACACCAGGAAACAAGCTTCTCAAGGATGTTGATACCAGATGGATATCCCTACATGGACTAGTGCAATGATTTCTTTCAGAATATCAATCCTTGATTGGAGTGATGTACAAGCATCACAACATAGTAGACAAAGCTCTTGACCTCTTACATAGGTTAATCGATATAGAGACACTCTTGACTTTATCAAGTCTTCTCCCCATGCTGCATGTGATGAAAAATATTGTGAAGAAAGCCCAAGATAGAACTATGCATATTAATGAATATGCCAATCTACGTAGACATACATGCTTGGCCCTCGATCATCTATATCTAGATATAACACAAGATGGCCCAAATTATTTCATGTGGCAGAAAATTACTAATTTGAATAATCCTAATAATTATTTATAATTTAATGCAAGTGGGCACTTATGTATCTATGTACGTGGATATGAGATACAAATGTACCATTGTAAGACAACCAAGCACTCTAGCAGAGAAGTAGTTGTTAAGGAGGGAGATTTTAACAGAATTGTTAAATTTGTTGGTGATAATTTCAAGGAAATTGTAAAATCAATTTCCTTAGAGATTCATGAAAGATTCCCTTAACATGAAATAGTGGTAACCATGGGTATTGTGTATCCTCAATTTTGGGAAAATTGAGAGAACCCAAAATATTTTCATGATCAAGTAAAAATCTTGATCGAGCAATTTTTGAAAAGTGTAACATAGGATGAGTAGAAAATAGAAGGAATTTTAAATGAAGCTAATCTTAGAAAAAAATCTAGGAGTTTTGCAATAGCTATGAGGGACCAGTATAAATCCATGGGAATGGAGAAGGCCTTTGAATTGGGATCAATAAAAAAGGTTTGGAAAAACTTAGGTCAGAGTGAAATATTGTGTGGTTCGATATCAAAATATTTCAAACTTTCTTATTTATGTCAAACAATGATATTGGGTTCGGTGGAGGATGAGAGAGTTTTCAGTACATTGGGGTTTTTGAAATCAAAGTTTAAAACAAATTAGACAAGAATTTGGAAAATTGCTTGAGGTTGAAAGGTACTGCGTATAATGTCTTTACTTTTCCTTTTGAAAGGGCACTCGTAATCTGGAGGTCCACATGTGAAAGAATAAGGACTGGGTTGTGCAACACTCCAATTCCAAACACTAGTACTAGTGGTAGTGGCAGTGGTAGTGGGACTAGGATAGATGACATTGACACAAATCACACAATGAATGTCGAATTTGAGACATAGGCTAAAGAAAATGAAGAGCAGACTCATAATCAAATTCAAGATGACTCTTTTACTTTATCTCAAGATGAATGTCAGTTTTAGGACCTTGAATCCATTTGGGGAATGGAAGAGAATTAGCAGCTTTTAGGTATTTATACTGCACTTGATGGATCAGTTTCCATTATTCCATACTATAGTTGATGATATTTTATATTGTATTCAATGAAATTGTGAATCATTGCACTTCATGATATTTTATTTTATATTGCACTTCATGAATCATATTCCAAGCTATAGTTGATGATATTTTATGTTGTCCTCCATGAATTGCGATATTTTATATTTTATATTGTATTCCATGGTATTGAATTTGATATGTGATTCTGCATTATTTTTAAAGAACAACACTTATCACACTACTTATAAATTCCTATTGCATTGCCATTCACATAATCTTTGATAAATAATTGAAAGGAATATTATTAATCCATTCCTTGAATAGAAGCTAATAGTTCAACATAAATAACTTATAAAGGAATTCAAACAACTTAAACAATAAAAGCTTAAACTACTAAATCACCTAAATTTCATACCGATTCTCTGCTTATTTTACAAGGTGGCAACTACCTTTTATGATATGCAATGAGTAGAAATTCAGGCTACTTTTAACCAAAAAGAAAAGAAAGGTGTAGCTTTTAACCAGAAAGCTTTGAAAGGCATGCCAATATCAAACTATAAACTAAAGCACAAAGACTTGAATCACTTCAGAACTAATAAATTTCTTTAACTGAACTCAACCATTTCCATAAGCATTCATTCAAAGATAAACATCTGATAGAAATACAATCTATTAAACATCCAAAACACCAACATAGATAACCATTGGAAAGATATTCAGAATAAACAGAATAAATCCATACACCACAACACAAAGATTATGTCTACATGAACTTCACCATATGAGTTTCTATATTGAAAGATAACTGTAAAACAAAATTGAAAGCATAAAAGAGTTTTTGCTCTAATGAGGAAAATCAAAGTTTTTCCAAAAAGATCCTAACTGCATCGGCCAAACCAATATTTAAAGCATAAACCAATTGTCTATGGTAACGGTTTCTTGAAGACAACCGCACCCAAAAATTAAAATAGTATTCAACTTAAAAGAACTAAAATTAAAGAAAGTATCATGAAATGCTAAAAATAACTGTGCATCACTTTTCTGCCTCATCTCTAGATTCATCTTCCAGAACTTCAACCACTTCATGTCCCTACGCCTTTTTTTGTGCCCTCATCCTGGACCTGTAATCTCGATATCTAGTGACAATTGCAAATATGTCCTTGCTCCCTGGTGTTTTAGTAATTTGTAACCTAGTTCTCCATTTTCCCAAAGCAATTTCAGACTCAACCAACATCTCAGATCTTTTCTCTTCTCTAGATTTGTAATACTTCAAGTGGATCTGCATTGCACTGAGTTTCAAGGACTCCCATGTCATTGTAGTAGGATCAACTATTTCTTTATTGAATATCTCTCTAAACTTTAGAGAGATCTCTTTTTTATCTAGAATAATTTCATCAAACTCATTAGTAATTTCCACTCACAGAATATGACACTTTAATTTCCCCCAACATTTCAAAATATTGATCAAGTTTTTTATTAATTTCCTTCACTAGATTATCATATATATTCAATTTCTATTCCAATGAATCAGACCAGGAAGGGTCTAGCTCCTTAGGATTATTCACAATTTTCTCACCAATTAATATCTTCTGATCCTTAAACATCAATTCTTTCATTTCCCGAGAGAGCACATAGAGACTAGTTTAATCTTTTCTACCCTGCTGAAGTTCTGTTACTAACTCCTTCCTCTTGTTAATAACTCCAGTGTAAAATGACACAAATTTATTTAGAAAGAAGATAGCCTCTTGAGATATTTTATCGATCCCCTCACAAGTAGCTCTTGAATAGCTCAAATTATTTTTAATTTGCTATATGGTGAGCACATCGATGCCCTCTAGATCTACCTGAGAACTTGAGGCTTCATTAGATGTAGGAGGAGTGGACATGGAAGAAATAAAGTTACCCAACGCGAGGACTTGAGATTTCAGTTTTATATTTTCTTTCCTATGTTCTTTCACTCTTTTAATCAAGACATTGACTAAATAATTGGCATGGTACACATCACCTTCCAGTGTTGGAGGCCCCATATCAACATGTGTGACTTTTTAGTCCACCTCCGTTATTTCATCTTCATTCAAATTCTTCATAGGCTCAACAATTTCTAACATTTTATTTGCAGAAGTAGCATCAGTCACCATCCTTGACATCCTCCTGGATTTCTTAGGTTTCGAAGAGCTTTGAAGTAACTTTGCAACTGCATCCACTCCAATTGTCATTGTAGGAATATGCTTTCTCTTCTTCTCCAATGCTTTTTTCAGCCATCCTGGGGAGGCTACTACTAGACCAAAATATTTATTTACACTAATAGTTTCTTTAGGAGCATTAGGAGTGATAGGTGGATTATCAATTGGAGGCAGAGAAGAGGGAAATTTAGATAGAGGAAAGATATTATATTCAACAATCTATTTAAAGATAGCTTCAAAATTTGTAGGCACAAGTTTTTCTTGATTGGTATTCTTCTTAGGGGTAGGAGAAAGCACACTGTCTTGTTCACAGATGATCTTCAACTTGAATGTTTCTTCTGGCCTATCACCATCACCTCCTGATTCAGAATTTGCAATAGAGGACCTAACAAAGGGTTTCCTCAATGATACACTTACACCAAATGCTTGCGTAGACCCTTGTTCATTCTTCTATGATAACTTAGGCTGCTAAATAGGACTAGTAACTTGTTGCCATTTCCCATCCAATCAGTCTTTGGTTCTTCTAAGCACTGGGGTAGCACACACCCTCATATCTAAAATTTCACTTTGTCTCTAATCAACCCTAGGGTGGGATTTATCAGACAAATTTTCATATCCATGATCTATTATTGTTGAATCCTCAGCTACATTTTCAAGAATTTGAAATGGCAGATCGAAAGCTTGTATCTGGTTTAGTGTTAGCCTCATATAATCTCTTCTCAAAACTTCATTCTCATCGACACAATCTTCCTAGAAATCTACAATAGATGGTTGATGCCGATATAAGCTCCCTCCATAGAGATTCTGCTTCACAAAACCTTTACTATCAAAATTGACTCTCATAGATAGATACTGGAGGTTATATTCCTTGAGGACTCCTTCAGCTCCCCTAGCCACCTGGTTTGTTTAATAGATAAAATAAGGGGTCTTCAATGGGAAGGCATACCCTCGTTTCCCCATGCTCATATACTTAATATTAACCATGGCAATTTGTCAACAAACTTCCATAAGTATCAGTAAATCTTTAGGATATTGAGGTAATTTCAATGGGACTTTCTCAAAACTCCCTATTCTTAGATAGGAAAACTTATCAAATTGGATATAAAAACTCCCAAATTTTGATACAAGAGAAATCAATTCAGAGGAAAGGTGCATTTTTGGATTTCCATCTAGATTCCTCACGAACTCCATTAAAAATGCATCATTAACACAATAAAATGACCCATTCCAAATTGTTTAGTGAACTAAGGAAAGCATTTATACATAGGCATATCAAATGCTAGGGTTCCTTGTGGCTCCAACCTAGGCCAAAAGGACCTCTGACTAGCTATAATGTACATCAGGTAAGAACACATATAGAAAGTAGTAGTCTTATGGAAATTAATTAATTTCTCATTCAAATGGAAGCAAATAAATTTAGCCCAGTCAATGAAAATGTTCTCATCATAGATTATCAAGATAAACCGACACATCCAATTCTCAAATAACTCAACTCGTACATTCCAAACAACACGGTGCAATAAAACAATAGCATCTACAATTTCTTCCTTAAAATGCACTCTTTTGAGTTTAGTCGGCAGTTGCAACTTGCCTTTCCTTTTAGAGTTCAACTAACACACAAAAACTTGGAAGAGTAGATTGCAAAAGAAGGAAATGCAGCTAAAAAACTTAGCAAATTTTTTTCCACCTCAGCTTATGTCATCAACAAGATGTGTGTTTAATACCAGACCAATCATTTTCAATTCCACTCTGCATGAGCGCAAATTTGTGGAGATAGAATTTTTGCACTTGAGAAGTACTGGACTTGGAAAAGAATGAGAATGCAGGCTAAATTTCTAAGTAAAACTTCACCTCCCACTTATGCCATCATTTTTGATAGGATGTGCATTAAATGTGGCATTCAATTTCATTCCTAGAAAAGATAGCCTTTAAACATGCATGCTTTTCAAAATTCTTGAAAAGACAACTCAAGGTTAGCCCATACATAGCATTCAATGAGATGTAAGATAACGATGCCTTTGAAAGGAAAGACAAGTCCATAATGTCACGTGGTCGTTAAAACTTGGAACCTTAGAACCAAAGTTTGAAGTTTTGAAGTTTTCAAAACCTTGAACCCACCGACTAGAAAGTTGACCAAGAAAGACTTGCAACTCAACCAAGTTAGGGAATCGAGAAGTTATGAAAATTTAGAACTCTGCAACAATGTTATAAAACTCTGAGGACTAGCGACTAAGGTTAGGAAAAGCACCAAAATTGCAACTTTGAGTGATAGTAACCACATCAATGAAAATAACCAAAAATCCATCATTCCAATTCCAATAATAGATAATCCACTGGAAAACTATTTAGAAAAAGTAGAATAAATCCACACACCATAACTCAAAGGTTACATCTAAAAGACTTGCAACTGAGTTACTCAACAAAGTGAACCAAGTCAGGGAATCGAGAAGTTATGAAAATTTAGAACTCCACGACAAGGTCATAAAACTTGGAGGACTAGTGACTAAGCTTTTTTTGCTCCCTTATTTTGATTCCATCGTCTCTCCAGTTGTAACATTTTACATGAATTATTAATGAAATTTGATCAATGATCTTTCATTAATCTTATTTGTCATTATGCATTGATGTATGTTTTAATTCTGGCTCTAGTTTAATGAACCAGTTAAAGTACCTTGATTAAAGCATGAATTCATATAAAATTTTAGTGGATCTGCTAAGTAGTCATGGAGATTGAGTGTAGATGTGTGAATTGTAATGCAATTTCACTAAGATTATGGATGCATGGAATTAAAATCACCTTATAGTTCATATTTTAATCGTGTTAAAAGTAAAACTTGAACATGTACTCAATGATTCATCACTAAAATCAATTCTTATTAGCTTAATAACATATTAACAATAGTATTAGTAGCATATACAACAATGAACATCATCAATTGTTTAAAGTGTATCTAGTAGTTGAAACCACTACTAGACTTTTTCTTCAAATGATATAATAAATGATACAAATAATTGAAGATCAACACATTACTAAAGTTTGAATTTGAGCTTTTAAATTTATTATCACGTGAAGGAATACATAGAGGCATTGGCAATGCAAAATCTTGCTCAAAGACAACTCTACACAGAGCTGATTTGGAACTTGGAAACTCATATTATCAAAAATCAAATCATTGCATCACCTTTTCTAGCAACTTCCACTCTTCAGGTGGTGGAATTGTCATTTGTTCTAACTGATGTTGTTTGACTTGAAGATTTGTTAATAATTCATGATTCAAATTGGAAACTATCTTGGATTTTTCAGTCAATTTTGCATTTAGTGTTAGCAATGGTTTGATGGAATCCAAATAGTTCACCACACCTGGGTTATGAGGAAACTTGTCCAAATCAATTTTCCTTGCATCCTCCATCTTCTTTTTGAAATCATTCTTTCCAACTAATCACTCATTTGTGTCAAAAGCCTCTCACAAACCAAGCTCTGTGAAGTTCCTTACCTTTTCATCCACCTTCTTCATCTTGTCTGCAGCCAAATGAAAATATTCCTTTGTTTCACATATTATCAAACACTTTTCAATGACAGATGACAATGTCATTGATGTAGTAAGCCGACTAGTAATCCCTTTTTTTCAAAACATTGTCACTGGCTTTGTAGACCGTTTGTTGAATTTTATTTGCTGATTTCTCTAATGCCAACACATTTTTGTTGTCCATTAAATATTTGTTGAGCTTCTTATGATGTTGTCTGATAAAATCAATCAATTGAAACATGTCACACAAATGATCAATCCTCTGCATTATTTCATCCCAGATATTTTGTTTCATATGCCTCATTATTTCTATGTAATGTGCAAATAACTTATTTTGACGAGACTTAATTTTGCTTCCATCAGCTCTACCTCCAATCTTTCATTTTATTTTCTCTCTTTCTCCAATTTTTGTTCCCACTATGCATTTCCATTCGCAATGTTTAGTCTTAATTTTTCTGAAGTGGATTTTTCCTCATCATATTTCTTGTTGCTCTCATCTAGCTTTTGCTTCAGTTCATTCACTATAGTCCCATTCTGCTTATCCTCTTTTCTTGTTGATGTAGAGGCAAATATTTTTATTCTTTTTTCTAATTCATTGCTCTTGTTATTTGCTGCTTTCCTCTTTTCTTTCTCATTTGCTAGGTGTTCCAGTAACTTTTCAATTTGAGTCTACAACCTTTTTTTCTCTCTATCTTGCTTTAGAAATAATTTGTACACCAATTCATTATTATTCTTCGATACATTAATTTTTTTAGTATTTTTTACTCCAAAAAAATCCAATTGAATATTGTTCAGCTAGAACTCAGATGGAGCCATATGATTTGCTGGTTTGTTTTGAACCGTGGGAACAAGAATTGTGTACTCCATGATTTATTTATTGTGTCAAATGTGGGTAATACCATGGTTGTTGTAGGCTCTAAAGTTACAACAGATGCACTCTCCATCAATTGCTTCTTTTCTTTTTTATTCAATTTTGATTTCTTTTTAAACTCTTCAATGTAATCAAAACCTAGGGACACATGAATAATGGAATGCTTGAATGGCGAAGGAATAGGAGTACTTGTAGTTGCTAATGATGTTGCATCCGGACTAACTAGTAGTGGGGGAGTGCCTAGAAATAACTCCTTTGTGGTGGATCCATTGGTAGTGTGACTTGGACCTTTCAAAATCCTTTGCCTCTTCTGTATGCCTTGATCACCTAGTGTTTCTATGTTATATTGTGTTGTTGTCCTCTTGTGTGTAATTTGTTGTTGCAACACATGTTGACCACTACTAGTACTACTACCCATCCCATCACCACCAGAGGTAGTGCCATTTGCACTAAGCTCTCCACCATGGGCATTCCCTAGTTGTGATTGTGTCTGACCATGAGGATGAGGATTTGAAGCTCTAACAAATTGAACTGTATGCCCTAGGTCTACTTTTTCACCTCCAACCCCAAGGCTAGTTTTATCAACTGGTTTTCTATGCTCTACATCTATTACCATCCAAGGGCCTTGTCTTTGGGACCCCAAAGGACCGCCTTCATAACCCATTTTTTCAGCTATGGATGCTCTTGTAGTATATGCTTCTTTGGTGGCCTCACTTAAACCAAGTTTGAAATTGACATGGATTTCTTCTTCCCTATCATCATTAGATTCATCATCACTTTCTTTATCTTCTCGTTTATCCGGATGCTCTATATTCCACAATTTTCTAAACTCACGATCTTCTTTGTTATCTCCATACTCTGCAAGAGCTCTTGGATCACCTAGCTCCTTCCTCATAGACCAAAAGGCAATAATTTTTTATTGTGACCAATTTTTATCTGTAACTTCCTTCTCTAGAGAATTTGGAATTTTTACTCTACTAGATGGTTTATGAATTTTTTCATAAAAAATGTTGTACCTCCTAATTGTCTTTCGATGCAATGCCATAATTTGTGCTAACAATTGTTCAAAAGAAATACCATTCTTAGTAGCACTTTTCTCCATTGCTATTTTGACCTCATCCCAAGAATCCTTGTTTCTCAAGTTTTCAATCAAGGGTTTACTTTGATGTTGAATTCTACTTGTAGCATTCTTATTGAGCACAATCATTGATTTAATGGTGTCACATGGATCATACTGCCAGTGATAGATAGCATCAAAATAATTTTTTTTCAAAAGATTATGTGCCACACTAAATGATTTTCTCTTGAATGTGATCCCTCCACATGAAAAAGGTAAAGAAGGAAATAAGGTCTTCTTCCCTTGACTGGTAAAGTGTAGTTCATCAGTACCCTGCATCTGCTTACATATTCCAAAGCAAAAACCCTTTCTATCACATGTATTGGAAGTTTGTATGGCTGTACTCCCAATCCATAAAATCTTAGCACAATATATTCTTCCATTAAGTACCAATCAGCCAATTGTATTTCTTTTCCTAGTTGAATGTAGTTTCTACATGACATAGGAAATCTAGGCATTGGAGTCTTTGTAATTGCTTGATGCAATGGAGCCAAAAGTAGTCTACAAAATGATTATAGTTCCTTCAAGAATCATGCATCCTTATCACATTGGTCCATTCATATACTGGAGCCATTTTCTTTTCCTCCACATTATTATAGGGCCGAATCTAAAGCTTGTTGGTCTGAAAAATTCCTCTAAATTTGAATAGAAAAAGATAGCACAAGTAGATTGTGAACCTAAATGTCTTGGTGGAACCTCCTTTAATCATTAAAAATTGTTTATGCATGGATTCTACAATGTGCCCAATAAAATTATATTTTACATGTGAACTGCCATAATGGATATTATATACTATTTCAAGGAGGCTTGCAGCCACTTCCAAATTGCTATCCAGTCCGAGGTAAAATCCTAGCATCAAAATAGTATCTTGAACCCATGGTTTAAAAATATCCAAATCATAAGGAGGCTTATGATCACCTTTCAATTTATTTCTATCTTGAACTATTCTATTTAAGAATTTTTTTTTTCCATTTCATCCACTACTTCATAATCACTAGCAAGCTTTTCTAGGTCAGTGGATATTTCCAAATTCTTCGGTTGTAAACCCCAAGGCCAACACTTTTCCAAGTTCTTTTGCATTAATGGATAACAATTCTTCTTTGCTAGCTTTATTAACAATTTGTCTTTTGTTATCATCATAATTTAGGGCACATACCATGATAAATTCTGGGCAAGGGAAAACCTCATGTAACATCATGCGCCCTAATCCAGTTATCCACAGTGCATTGATACTATTAACTTGCATTTTTTTTACAGCCTTATTATGAGATGAAAATCTAAGTTCTGAGGTATTCCTACCATAGGTTTCAGGATTATAAATATCATGGTATTCATCAGTAAAACCTGGGGTTTTAAGCAATTTTGCATAATGTATTTTTTTATCCGACATTGCTCTAGTTGTACTGGTGGTAGACATGCTGATACAATCAACAATGTGAAATTTGTGAATTCCCTATTATTCCTTAATTTTTATTAATTCTTAAGCCTCTTAACCCTAAACCTAAACTTCAAATTTTGACAAAATAAGATTTTAAGAAACGTCAAATGATGAAATGTAGCCGTAGGAATTCTTTAACTTACCTAGATTTTTATTCTTGAAGTTGAAATTGGGTTATTGGAATGGATTTGTTGGAAGTGGAACTGTGGAACCCAGAATAGGATGGCACACCATAATGAGCAAACTGAAGACTAGAATCTCCTCGTGTACTAACCCTCTAACTTCAAAATAAAATCACTTAGCAATAGAAAGTGTTGTTTTTTCAAATATTAAAGTGAATGAAATTGAAATGTCTACATGTTTATGTTACTTTCGGACTACATAGTACATAATTAGTACATGGTTGACAACATTTAAAATAAGCCATTTATGATTTACTCTTGCATTGACAACAAATTCTAAACTATTGATCTTTGTTAATCTAACGGTTATAGGGTGATTCCATAGGTTTAAGTTCACAAGCCTAGTGCTCTGTGCATTTCATTCCAGAATGCAAGTACAACCATACATCAAATGTTCATCAAACTGTTGAGTAATTTATGATATAAATAATAAACATGTGTTTTAAAGTTACTTTAAAATTTAATGTGCTAGGATTGACATCAAGGCCAAGGGGCTGGTAACTTAACATTGCAAAGGCATTAATAAAATGAATTACAATGTCACATTATTAGCACAACCATTAATAGCACTTAACTTGCAAAGGACTTAATTAAATGAATTACAATGTCACATTAATAGTACAACCATTTATTTTATTGTAATTGAATTACAATGTCACATTATTAAATAGTAAAAATACAAATGTAAGCACAAGCGCCAAGCTTCTACTGGACTGCTGGTGAAAACGTAAATGTAATACATGTTTCTCTGAAAATAAATGGGACTTGTCGGGTCAACCATGAGCTCTGAAAATAAACTCATGGGACTTGTCAGGTCAGCCATAGGCTTTGAAAAATAAATGCATGGGGAAAGGGGGGCCAATCAAACTGGGGAAATGGGAGCTATGAAGATACAAAATGTACTTAGCCCCTTTCAGAACCATACTCATGTAGAAGATGAGGGGTTGGAAAATTACTCCCATGCAAAAGATGAGCTCTAAAAATAAATGCATGGGGCTTGCCTAGTAGGCCATGGTGTCTGAAAATAAATGCAAGGGGCTTTCTTGGCCAACCATGTTGGGGAAATGGGAGTTGTGAAGATACAAAATGTACTTATCCCCTTTGAGAATCAAAATCATGCAGATGATGAGGGGTAGTAAAAATACTCCCATCTTCTACTTTCAGCTTCCATGCACTCGAATAAAACTTATCTCCATCAGAGCACCTCATCCTAGTTCAAAACCTGTCTGAGAAGTTAGGTGAATGAAATCAACTTCTTTCCAATTCCACCCATTTTGAACTTGAAGGAAATTGGTCTTTTACTTTGTAACTACATAACTAGAGGCAAGAGAATTTAGAGTATCCCCAATAATATCGCATCAGATATTCTTCCTAAATCCTTATTAAGTTATTAACCCTACAAAATGAAAACCCTTATGAAAATTCAATGAATGATTTCAATTTTCCTCACTATCCTTATTTATGGGCCAAAAGTGTTTCCAATAGTTCCACTACCAACCTGATCCCTATGTACACCTCACACGTGTCATGTGTGAGGTTGGGTATAGACATAATTGCGATTCGTGCAAACCAAAAATCCAACTTAATTGGTTCGTGTAACTTAAGCCTAACATTTACAATTTAAATGTTTAATTTGATTGGTGTCTGGACTCTGATAGCCTAGCTACATGCAAACTATACCTCAAGCTAACAAGCTATCAATTATCAAAATTGCCAGTGCCACTCAAATGGTATGGAATCATTACAAATCTTGTTTCACTAAATCACTGGATTATTCACATCATCATCTATGATTCTATAGTACATCATGTATTTTTCAATATAAAGCTATCTAATCAATCACTCTATCTATTCATATGGCATTAATCTGCGCTGCCGCCTGCAGTATTGCAACCAAAATTTCTTTAAAAAGATTGAGAATTTTAATAGAATAAATGAAAGGTCAAGTAATTTGACACATTGAAAATAGAGAATTAAATGTCTCATTTTACCTTAATCATTATCAATGTCCACTAACAAGTCACAATAAATTTTGCTCACTTATGATTAGAACTATATGTTGATAATTACTATTAGTTTTAAAAGCCACATTTTTATATTGACCAAAGCAAAAAGGATTTACAAGACTGGAGCCATGAAAATTATTTTAATTTAAGTAGCTATTGCTAAAGACTAAAGTACATAGTACATAACCAGCATGGCCAAAAGGAAAAAAGCCACTAACTATGACAAAAAAACTAGTCACAAAGTACATATTACAAGAACTGTTGTAAAATAAAATATAGACATGTGACACATCACATAATTCATTACTAATTTTTTTTGTAACATTAGCAAAGGCCATCAATCAAGTGTTTGAGTAGAACGTGAATCAAATTTAACAAACTAACAATAGAGAAGAAAAGTGAATCACCCAAAACCTTCCTCCAAAACTCCAGACTCTTTAATGATTTAGTTTTTGTATCACATAGAAGACCCCATCTCATATTAACCAGGGAAAGATCCTATGCTGTAGAAGCATGCAATTCCACTTTCCTAAAGATTCCACCAATAGGTGCTAACCCACTTTCAAAATTGTAATGCTCCAACACTAACTCCAACGAAGAAATAATGTAAATGAAAGGCTACAAATAATGTATTGCCATCATCTTCACTAAATCTTTATTGAGAGAAATTTCCATGCAATTGGAAAAGAAAGCTAAAGCTACCTCAGAATATAGAGCACGAGGATTATTCTGAAGCCATTCCCTACCCACAATTATTCTTATAGTATCCTCAACTTTCACACAAGGAATTGTAAAAACCATACCCAACTTTCTTCTATCGTATGCATCGTCCCTTCTTTTCTCCCAAAAACATTTGGGTAGCATGACACACCATGAAGACTCCATAATATCTCAATTAAATTGAGAATAGAGAAGAAATAAATCAAAGCCAAATATATTATAAATGATATGAAGAACATCAAGTTGGTGAAGTATATATAGAATTTAGCACAAACACAATGAGTATGACATCACACTTATCATTTTTAAATTCACCACTATCATTGATGTGACAATTAACATTTATTTCAACACTCGAATCCTTAAAAACAAGTGCTAGGTTGATGAGACTCAACCCTTAGGATTAAAGACTTAATATTTAAGGCTTTGTTATAAAATAATTTGGTCTGACTTAGGCAATATTAAATGGTAAACAAGAATATGATGACCGACAGACCTAAATAATTAATAAAATATCAACCATTGATTTCTAAAAATATAACGGTTCTAGTGCTATTCTGGAGGTTTCAATTCACAAGTCTAGTGATTTACTTCTGGGCAACTATAGCCATCCATCAAAAATTCATCGAAGAGTCCCTCTTTTAAAACAAACTTTATGCACGTGCAAAATTCTGCCACTGAAGTTCTTCTATTACTCATGAGTCATCGCCAAAATCCTTTGACCCATCGGGTGCATTACCATCATGAGCGATGAGCCTTGATCTCACCATGTGTCTACATCTAATGGTTCTAGTGTTATTCCATAGGTTTCAATTTGAAAATATAGTGCTTCAAAGATTTACTTCTGGAATGCAATTGTAGCCATCCATCAAAATTCATTGAATGGTCCCTCTTTTAAAAAAAACTTTATGCACTTGCATAATTCTGCCACTTAAGTTCATTACTGTGATGAGCGATGAGCCTTGATCTCACCATGTGTTTGCATCTAATGGTTCTAGTGTTATTCTAGAGGTTTTACTTCGAAAATCTAGTGCTTTAGAGATTTACTTCTGGAATGCAACTATAGCCATCCATAAAAAAATCATCGAATGGTCGTGGTTATATTGATTCACCAATGTTTTTTCTTATGCATTTGAAAATAGGTTTAATTCGCCAATGGATATATTTTTTTGCTTTGAAAAAAAGTTTTAATCGCCAACAAAATTATTTTTTCTATTTTGAAAACATGTTTAATTCACCAATGGAAATATTTGCTAGGTTTGAAAATAAATTTTAATCACCAATGAAAATATTTTATTGGTTTAAAAAAAATTGTAATTTGCTAGGATTTTCCATAGACTTCTACTGATTAGAAAAGATTTTCCACTAAAATTAATATTTTTCTCAGGAAGTACACAAGATTCGCTAGGATTCTACACCTTTGTCGAGGGGGGGGGTTCTTAAAGTTTTCCTTGGTGGTGAGAAGAAATATTGAAGGTTTCAAAAATTGACTCTTCAGTTAAGTTAGCCATGACTCCTCCTTGCGGGCCCATTATTATCCTCTTATCAACATCGTAGTGTTTTGTACATTCTAATACTAATTTTGGGTACAACAATGTGGGTGGAAACCCTGCTACCTAAGGCAAGCCTGTGTGTGTAATGATTTGTGCCGATTGGATAGGTGCATTGCTAAACATCCTCTACTAGAAATCATCATAATCAACATGCCCCATATTGGTGTCATCTTTGACCATGCAGAGGATATTCTTGACTCTAGTCATATCCCTTTGAAATAATACTTCATTATGTCCACCCTCCTCTTGAATTCTTCTTGCGCATGCTAAGCCTTTGACTTGGAAGTCTTTCCTGGAATCAAATTTTCTTGCATTTGTTAGAAAACATAATAATCACCATGATGCTAATCATTGATACAACCATCATGAAAAATAAATATGTATGACATGTTTATAATCAACATTCAATTCCCTTCATTCATCTCAAAAATCCAAGGATAGTTACTTATAAGTCAATGCATTTTGAGATTTCAAGGGGGTGGAGGATTTTCAAAAATTCTGACTTGAGGTGGATTCTCCGCAGGAAATAGGGATCAGATATTTCAGGGATGGGTGGATTCTCTGCAGGAGCTCGAGCTCAGGGAATTAAAGGTGGGGAGGAATTCGCAAAAGTCACATCTCACACAAAAAATTCCAAGTTACAAACCTACCCATTCAAGACTTTAGTTTTATTTTGGAGGTCCAAGAAGAATTGCAGAAAATCCAAGGGGACTCAGATTCTTCGAGTGGATTAAGGCTCAAAAATTCTGAGCTAGGGTGGAATTTCCAATGGGTTCACCTTTGCATCCATCAAGTGAAAATTTCATTCCTTCACGCCTAAGGATTACTTCACATTCAAAGAGTGATATTTCCTCCAACTTGGCTTCCTCCTTTATCATGCCTCTAGAGCTTCCATGCCTGCGCAGACTTGGGAAATCTGAAGTTGAGTGGATTTTTTGAAGGAAATTCCTTCAGGAAATCCATGGTATGGTGGAATTTCCAAAGATGAACTTGTCTTTCAAAATCACTCTTAATTCAACATCAATTACCTTCAATCCTGACTCAGACTCCAACTCGAATGAAAAAGGGCTAAGTTAGCCTTCAGGAGTTAAGGTGGTGGACATATTCATGGAATTCTAGAGGCACTGAAATCTCTGAGGGATTAACCCTTGGAAATTTTGAGGTACCTAAGAATCTTTGAGGCGAGCCTAACTTTAAATATTTTCTTTGCATTTTACTTTCCTGCTCGAATCATAAGTATTGTTCCCTTTCATAACTTAGCTCTGATTTGCACGATTACACACACCCACGGATCAGAGTCAATTCTATGGAACACATACAAAATTATCAATTTTGAGATTTAAACAAGCTAGGGAAAGCAAGCCAGGGAACGAACAAGGTTAACATGCATTGATCAGTAATGAGTTGTCGTATGATCATTCAGCTTACTGTCCTGAATTGCAACCTACACGAGATTTCAACAAGGCATTTACTCTCTAGACCAAATCACGCAAAACGTGAAACCCTAACAGACAGTAGAGAGTGACAAAGATGGAGGCAACCCTAATGTGTGCTTGACAACCATCTAATCCCAAAAGGACCAACAAACAACTTTGACCCTGCCCACAATATGCATTAAAGCTCATATAATCAAAGAAAAAGCACATTCACCAACATGTTTCATCATAAAAAACCAGATAGATGGTGAGATCACTATCAAATCACCATACAATGTTATAGCTAGCTCATAATCATTAAGCACAAGAGGGGAAACCCTACCTTTGAGGAGATAAAACTAGGAGACGAGTGGCCAAGTTCACCTTTGAATGGAAGTCGAAAGCCACAAGCAGGGTTGCAATCACCAAACGCAATCACCAGACTGAGGAAGAATTAGTGCGTCGAATGCCACCAGCTCGAGAAGTCCAAAATGATAAAATTACATTCAAATAACCTTTAAATATGGAGTCAAGACCACATTAAATGCACCACCTACCCACCTCAATTGTAATGAAGTGATATCTAAAGACTCGAGGATGCGATCGAAGGATGGACTCAAAGAATCTGAGGCAGGACAGATTCTCTAAAGGATTAGCCCATGAAAATTTTGAGCTACCTCAGATTTTTTGAGATGACCCATCACTTGGGAAATCCAAGCCAAGGAAAAATCTTCAAATCCCTCCCAGACTTAGCTAGTTTTTCATGTAGGTGGAATTTTAGGTGAAGGCAAGGGATTGTAATGATGACTTGAGATTGAAGTGTTACAAAGAATGCACCCTAAGTGCAGATAAATCCTTAATTTCTCCAAGTGAAGTGAAAGACCAAAATTTAGAGGAACCTATCCCTTAAGGCGAAAAGGTGAAATCTAAAGCAGAGAGAGAAGAAAAGCAAGTGAAGAGAGGGTCCCTACCTTTGGTGGGTTGTGTGTGCAAAAGTGCACAATAGGTGGCAACCAAGGTGGTATCTAATAAATTTAGTGTTAAATAATTTGTGAGAATGATTGTAGCATATATTCATATATAGCTATATATTGAAATTAATTAATTTAATATCAAAGTAATTTCTTTTATTTTCTTTCATACTCTAGCCTTATCTTTTGTTCCTAGATTGTTGATCCTATTTACATATAATTCACCATTTATATTTGTTTCAAATATTTATCATCCCTAACTTGGGGGCATTGTTGGTTTTCATTTGACTTTTCAAAATGCATTTCTTTATTTCTACTCCTCAATTGGGTTGTTAGCGACCCATAGGTATTAAAATATTAAAACCCTCTTCTTCAAGATTATTGATTTATCTTAAATTTCTATATCATGCTTCTTAGACCTTGTTTATATTATATCATTTTCCCTAGAGCTACTTGAAGAGAGTAAATATTTAAAAGACATAAAACAAAAGATATAATAAACCAAATGTAATTACCTTGTATCTTTACCCCTTTAATATTCTTGATAGAGTTGAAGTGAAGAACCCAATTCACTTGATTTTCTCTTTTAAATGGTGATAATGTGGATTTCTCACTAATGCAACATAAATTTGGTAACAAGATAAATTTTAATATAAAAATCAACAACATAAGTCTAAAAAGAATGAGTTGATAGAAATGAAGGATGGAGGCTTCAATTTATAGATTTTTGCATGATGAAATGGAGGGTCAAGATTGATTGCAAGAGAAGGGATAGGATTGAATAAGAGGATGGAGGTTTAGTATTTTGTGACATGTTTCACAAAGTGAAGGCTTTTAAAAATGACACTTAGCATGGGAAAAAAGGGATATTTGTGCTCACACATGTGTGAGTACACATTGAGAAGATAAAGAACATGACAAATGGAGGCATAAGTGGCAAGATGGAAGAGAGAGGAAACCTAGGAATGTGACGAATAGATAAAACTAGAAAGTGTATGGTGGCTACATGGGGAAGATGATCTCACATGTGTGAGCATCCAATAGGAAGAGTGGTCAAAGGGTGAGGTGGAAGGGTGAGAGTGACATGTGCATGCAAGTATTTAAGAGGGATGTAGGACACTTGTCGCATGATTACAAGTTTGGGGAGTTAGGAGAATTTAAAATTGAGGAGATTTTTAATGAAAGTTCATGAAGTGATTATAAATTAATTATGATTAGAAGAAACAATAGAAGTGGGGGCTAAGATTGAACTAATTAAATTAATCAATCTTTAAAGTAGGAAAATATAATAAAATTAATTAAATATGATTTAATCAATTATGATGATGAAAAATAATAAATTACTTGATTAATTATGATGAAATAGAGATGAGATAGATAGGGAAATAATAATTAATTAAATATTTATTTAATTAATTATGATATAGGACATTTATTTTGGGGTGTCTACACTTTTCCCCTCTTTGATGTGGTGTTGTGACTAAAATAAGTGACATCGTGTCAAAGAAAGTAAATCATGCCCTTGTTGATTTGGAAGAAATGATAGAGAAAGGGTGGTGGAATGATTCCCACTCAAGAGGGCACTCAAAAAATAATTTTGGAGGAGCTCTCAAAAAGAAGAAATGAGCAAAATAAGAAAGTGGAAGATGAAAGAAATTAGTATGACAAAATATTGGAGGAAAACATAATAAAGGATGTAAAATTTAGGACCTAGGCCTTTAAATTAGGGTTTATGTGACCTATTAGTAGGTATGGGGGCCCATTGGGTGTCATTTTCATTCTTTACTTTGGTGGAT
>VDFB02328870.1:0-20627 GCA_007258455.2 Sequoia sempervirens | reverse complement strand
ATATATGTGTGTATGTACATATGTATGTATATATATATATGTCCAAAATTATAAAAATATAACAAAGGTTAATTGCAATGATTTCGTATTGTTATTGGACAATTTGAAAGGAAAATATTTTGTCAAATCAAATCAAGTGTTTTTAATAAATGAAATAGTTGAAGGTAACTAATAGTTTAATTTCCATGGTGGATATCATGCAATGAGTTATCTTTAAATATGATTGTTAAGTATAATAAATTTGCATTCTTAAACAAAATCTTGATGTTGAATAATTATTTAATTCTTTGATTTTCTTTGAGTTCTTTGTCGGTTTCCTTGAGTTCGGTTATAAACATGAAGGGCCCTTAAATTAGTTGACCTTTCTATAGGAATTAAGGTTATTGTTTAAAACTTCTAGAGGCATGGGAAAATGGTGGTTTATTATGTGACCTTTTTATTTGATACTTGTCTCGATTTTAACTATAGTTGTGTTTTTAAGTTTACACTTGGGTTGTACCCGTTTTTATGGGAGTTGATTCATATGACTTTTGGCAAGATGGTTTTTCCTCACGATTGTTCTATTTTGTGTTTTAGAGTACTTGTGGGTACAACCCCTTGGAATTTGTTGTTATGTTTTGGGTTCTAGGGAGAGTGACTCTACGTGGGCGTCGACGCACAATGGGGTTGTTAGGATAACCCACGTTAGAGTTAGAATAATAAGTGATAACCTAATTAATTAATTAGGGGGTGGGTAGTAAACATTAACAAGATAATTGTGGATGCCTTGACCACCTGTTAGTGCTTATGTAGACTAAAGGTGGTTTGAGAAGGTCATGGTTGGAAAGATCGTTGCCTCGTCTCCACAAGAGGTTAACGGTTTTGCACGAGTCACCCTATGGGGCCGACACCTAGTGAGGCTGTCAGGATAACCATAGATGGGGGCCAACGCCTAGAGATAAGCAATCAGGATAACCCATGTAGGACTGTGCAATGACACTATCCTCTAGCTTTCCCTTGAGTTGTTTTTGTGGCTAACCTCTGGAAGTGGTTTTCTTTATGTTATGTTTCCTTTATGTGTGCTCTAGCTTTTCATGTTTTGGAGTTTAGTCTTGTGTATTTGTATGGATGTTCTTGGCCGGGGACCCTTTCTTATTTACTCCTAGCACAGGGGTGGTTGGATAGAACTTGCTACGCACCCCGTTGGGTTCCCTATCTTGCAGTTGTACCTTTCAGTGCAGAGTTTTGTAGAGACAGCTTGATCCAGAGTTTATATATTTCCAGATGTATACTTGTACTTCTACTATACTATGTATTGATTTGTTACCTTCCCATGTGAATGGGTAGACTTATGATGTAACCTTGAGTAATTGCTCAACGAGATGTACTTGTAGATTGATGTAATGTATAATCACATTATGTAATTCATTCTAGAATCATAATTTTTAATATCATTAAGATTGTGTTATATTTGAGTAAATATGTTCTTTACATTTCCAAGTACAATATGTTATGAGTACATGTGTGGTTTCTATATGGTTCATTCTTGTCTTATTGCTTATCTTTAATAAAATGTTTAAGTGAAGATATGTGAATGAATGGGTTACATTAGTAGAAATAGTAATTACTTTTATCAACTTTGTTAAGGGATAGATTACGTAATGTCACCTCGTGTACCCCAAGGGACTTAGGTGTTTAACTTGTAATCATTAGCTATGTTAGTTGCATTAGTAAACTTAGTGTTTATTCTTTATGTTTTCAAAAAAAAAATTGTTATATTTTTAGTTGTCCTTTGGGGTTTGCGCGATAGGGCGTTACAAAGTCTAATTGTACTAAGGGAATCAATGCACCAAATATCTTGGAAGCGGAAAGGAAACGTTGGGATTGGTTTCAAGAATATGAGATGGGATTGAGACATTTTGAACCAATGTTAAAAATCAGCATCATAGATAATTGTTATTAATATATTGAGTATTAAAGCATTTGTAAAAGGGCCTATAATGAATACTAACACCTTTACTGGTATATCAATTGTTATCTCTTAGCAAACAAAGGGTATCATTCTCTTGTAAATTTTGGTAGGCTTTCAAATTCATCCATTAGTGATGTGTAAGCCGCAAAGTCTGAAATCAACCCAGTCTCATCCTTCCAATCATTCTTTGCACAAGCATGTTTTCCTTTCGTGTCTGGCCTTTTTTGCAAAGTCCACTGATTAATGGATCACACCAGGCACCGTTCCACTATGTTGCATCTCCTTGAATAGCTTACACCCTATTTTTGCAGGTACCCATCTGGAATCACACCCCATCGTTTCATCTCCTCAAACTACTTACATGCTTCCTCCAACCTGCCTTCCTTGCAATACCCATTAGTCAAAGCGCTATAAGTCACAGTATTAGGGAAAATGCCCTATTCCACCATCACAATCAAAACCCTGTAAGCATCACTTATTTGGCCCTTCTGGCTATGGTACCAAACAAACTATTTCAGTTGTGACAATAACAAACCCTATCATTTTCATCTAGGAGACATTTCTGCTAGCTTTCATACATTTCTTGCCTATCTGGATTTTTTTCCAATGCATTTCCTACTAAAAATGCATTCACTTGTGCTTTGACTTCAATCTAATCTTTGAACAAATAGAGAGTGGCACCACCAAAGATGCAATGAACTATAAACAGAAACATTTTATATAATGACCAGGCCAAGATATTCTGAAAATTTGCTAATTGGTGAACTGGGAGTCTAGAGAACATAACATTTTACATAAAAATGTGGCTCGAATATTCTGAGAATTTAGTAATTTTCCAATATAATTTTGCAGATGTACCAAGAGAACTCATCAAAGCTGTAACAGACAATATAATGCAACATTGTTGAAGCTTGTTCTAGATAAAATGTGTTGAAGCTATTAAGCTTTCAAGTGCATTACCTTACACATTTTCTGAGAAATGAAGCTTCTTGAGCAATCATAGACCTAAGAAAATGCAAATATATATATATGAATGTATGTTTGTGTATATGAATATATATACATAAAAATATATATTTATGTTTATATTTTAGAGATGTAACTGGCAAATCTATTGTTTGGAAAATTAAAAATGAGACTAAATTGAGAACAAAATATACAGTCCATTAAAAATTGTCTTGTCTTCAAGTTGCATGTGCTTGAAAAGTGTCAAGGCCTCTTCACACTTGCCACCTTGCACACATACTCCAATCACATTATTCTAAGACGCATTATCCCTATGTGGCATTCTCTGAAATAGTTTCATTGCTTTTTCAACACCCCCATTCTGCGCGTACCCTACAATAACT
This sequence comes from Sequoia sempervirens, assembly GCA_007258455.2. Taxonomy (NCBI): domain Eukaryota; kingdom Viridiplantae; phylum Streptophyta; class Pinopsida; order Cupressales; family Cupressaceae; genus Sequoia; species Sequoia sempervirens. Next base: position 17,327 of record VDFB02328870.1, on the reverse strand, counting down.
ACATTCCAGCTAATCACATCCGGCTAAGGCATCTTCTCAAACATACAAACAGCCTCGTCCAAGCATCCATTTTGTGCATAGCCTAAAATCATGGCATTCCATGAAACCACATCTTGTTGAGACATTTGATCAAACACTCAGCGTGCATCCTCCATGCTAGCACATTTCGCATGCATATGCACAAGGGCACTCTGCACAAACATGTTGAACTCAAACCCACTTCTAATAATGTAACCATGAATTCCCGGACCCTCTTTTAGGACTCCCAATTTAGCGCATGCAAGCAGAAAGTTGACAAAGGTAAAATTGTTGGGTTTAGCACCTATTTTTTTCATTTGATTTAATAAAACCAGGGCCTCCTCAGGGGGGCCATGTTTGCAATAAACTGCCATCATCGAGGTCCACGAGAGGTCGTCTTTCTTATATTGTCATATTGTGTTAATCTGCATACCCCTTTATTTGCTTTCCCCTAGCCTTAATATCCTTGTGCCTCCTACAGGGGCGACGACACTCTTCATGGGAGCTCTACTACAATGCTCGATATGTTGGTGGTATGGTGTCTGCCGAGTAAGGTATTTGAGTATGTTCATGTATGCAGTTTACATGGAAGCTATGTGGAGGCAGTTAATGACATGTCTATACCATGTTTTAGAAATTGCAAACTAAACAGACATACAACGAATAACACTTGTCTGACGTTGGGCATTCATATTCTGAATTAGGTGGTTGATTCTGAACCGCAAACAACACGACGCCACCCTCCTTCGTTGCTTATGTGGATGCCCAAACTTTTGCATAATCTCACATCTCGAGGTCAGTTATAAAGAAAAAATATATATAAGTGGGTGCCTGCAGAAGATCAATGATGTGAGCCCTCTCTCATACTGATGGTGCAGGAGGAAAGACGTGTTCTCATGCCATTAATAAGCCATGTCATATCTCCCTATTCTTTTCTAGTCTTCATGCATGATGATCGATGATAGCACAAGGATATACTCAGAGAATGGAAAGCTAGGTCACTGCTATGATAGCCAGTGTTCGAGTCGGTAGGATAGTGTAAAAGGAAGACAAAACAAAATATCTGAAGATTGCAATCTGATCGACAGTGATTATCGATGGACAAATTGTAAAAGACTGAATACCGATACCGGTGTGAGACAACTTTCTGGTGTGGGACAAATTTCTAGCGTGAGACAACTATCCGACTAAAAGCTAACACTATATATAGCCTATCACCTAAATTATATTATTAAATATGTACCATTATTAAAATGATTTCTTGTTTTCTTGTTTTTTTTTCTATTTTTTTGGTTTTTGTTTTGTTTCTAAAATGCGTTTTTTTTTTTGTGATTTTTCCGTGACGGATTGTGGTGATCTCCTATAAGCATCATGTTGTTATTGTAGGGTTATTTTTTCTATTTTTGTTTTTATTTTATTTCTAAAATGTGTTTTTGTGACAAATTGTGTTGATCTTACAATCACCATGCTGTCATTGTAGGGTTTTTTTTTCTATTTTTTGTTTTTGTTTTATTTTTAAAATGTGTTTATTTTTTGTATTTTTTTATGAAGATTGTGGTGACCTCCTATAGGCACCGTGTTGCCATTGTAGGGTTATGCCTATCGATGCAAAAATATTTTAGAATAAACAAAAGAATTCAATTTAAAAATAGTACTTTTTTAATAGTGTAATGATAATATGATATAATACTACTTAGCCAAAACAAAAAAACCATATACACTTTAGAAACAAAAATAAAATATTTTAGAAAAAAATTTAAAAACCAAAACAAGAATTAATACTAATAAATTTTTAATAATGTAATAATAATATAATATAATACTACTTAAACAAAAAATAATAATACCATATTAATAATAACATAATATATCACAATAATAAAAATATAGTAAAATTATAATAAAATAATATAATAATATAATATAATATAATAATAATATAATATATGAGAATAATTACATTGATAGACATAACCTTACAATGGTAGCACGCTATCTATAGGAGGTTAGCACAATCTATCACAAAAGAAAAAACAAACACATTTAAAAGATAATAAAAACAAAATTAAAAACAAAAAAATATTTTAATAATAGTACATTTTTAATAAACATAGAAACAAATAGGTTGACCCCACAGTGCAACGGAAAGTTGCTTAGTAGTAGAAACACTACCTCTTATGTTCGAATCTCATGGAGTGTGGGGGGATCGAACGTTGGTGTCGATAGTTTGTAGGGGGGTATCCGGTAGTAGCTGTGTTCCAATGGAAGCTAGCGATGGACAGTAGTGGTCGTGATGTTGAAGATGGAGATTTGACTCTGCCGCGGGATCAAATCCAGAGGAAGGTTGGCGGTGTTAGCAAGTTTGAGGGTGTCGACAGTTGATGGTGACATTGGAGGCAGTTGATGGGAGGCTACACAAGGCATTAGAGGTGAGGAGGATTGTAGGAGGATTGCAAGTTTGAAGGTGGAGGTGACTACTGGGAGGTGAAAGTGATGGAAGGAGAAAGAAGCAAGGAGGAGGAGAGTAGGAGTAAGGAGGTTGTGGAAGGACATGGAAAGAGGTGGAGGTGTGGGGTAGATGTAGAACGTACAGGGATGCAGGAGGAGATGGAGAGAGGAGTTGAAGGAGATGAGAAGGAGCTACGACAAGAGCATAAGGTGGGGATTTGTAGGAGTCGATGTAGAGGAAAAGAAAGGTGGAGGAGCAAGATGAAGAGATGTGGGGAGTGGAAGTTGGAAGAGAGGAATGAGGAGGTGAAGAGATGATGGAGAAGGCTGGGAGATGCATGGCGAAAGGAGGAAGAAGGACAAGATGCAGGGGTGAGCTAGAGGAGAAGCATTGGAGGGGGGGACAGGAGATGGAGGAGAAGGAGAGGAGGTTGAGGAGAGAAGCAAGGACATAAGAAGGAGATGAAGAAGGAAGAGGAAAGGTAGGATGATGGGGAGAAGAAGGAAATGAATGACGGGGATGAGATCCCTTGAATGTGGCCTCATTGGTTCATAGCTCCAATTAAAAGCGTTCACCTATCAAAAAAAAAACATAAAAACAAACCATTTTAGAAAAAAAATAAAAAATAAAAAACATTTAAAATAAGCAATATTTATTTATGGTGAAGACCTTGAAATAAGATCTAAGACCTTATAATACTTATCATACAAAATATGCTAGTATATACATCTTAAATATAATCTATATGAAATATGTCAATATATATCTTATTATTATATTATTATTAATAATCTAATATAATATTAACATTATTAATAATATACCAATAGTATTAATAATCTAATGTAATATTCATGATTATATAATATTATATTATATTAATTTATAGATTATATATAATCTTAATATATTAAATATATCATTATAATTCATATAATGTAATATAATATTATCATATAATATATTAATAATATAACATTACTATTAATCTAATATTGATATGATCTTAATATATTAAATATATCATTATACTTCATATAATATAATATTAATAAATAATAATATAACATAAATAAATAATATAATCATAATATATAATAAATCTCAATTAATATTGATATGTGTTATATTCCCTGTAGCACAACTCCTGAAACTAGCATATATACCTTATATATAATCTATATAATATACGTCGAAAAAATAGAAAAAAGCAAACAAACAAAAAAAAAAGCCTCGAAAATGATAAATCTCGATGCATATTATATAGATTATATATAAGGTATATATGCTAGTTAAATTACTATTAGTATCGTCTTATATTAAATTTATGTTGATAGACATAACCCTACAATGGCAGCATGGTGCCTATAGGAGGTTAGCACAATCCATCACAAATAAAACACAAAAATAAAACAGATACCATTACAATTAGCTTGGCTTCTAACAAACACAAGTCGCAAGGATTGACACTCCTAAAAGCTACAGTTGATATAGGACCCACTGAAAGACCCAAATTGACATTTGTAGCAATTTCACGTGTAAAGTCTTTCAAAGGACTACGAATTATGCCACCCTTCACATATGATAGATATGAAAAAATGAAGAAAGGAAAACAACTAGCAAAGAGGAAAGCAGAACAAGAAAGGCTGAAAGCCTTATAAATTAATTAATTTGACAAATATTGTTAAATTAATCATGTATTTACCATTTTCATCTTTAATATAATGTGTTCAATTCTTATTTCTATTTTTCGTAATGACTTCATTAATTTAAATGAACCATTATTGTAATATGTAAATGTTCTATATTATAATTAATTGCATTATATATTTAAATATATAACATTTTAAGATATATTTTAAATATAGTGCCCCTCCATGATTCACCTTTTTCATGAAATTTTTGTCTGATGAGTTGTTCGAATTAAATTGGTTTAATAATGTTGTTTGATTAGTGATGAATTAAATGAATTATTAAATAAAATCATGTTGGCAAATAGATATGTATGTTGCTTTTGGATAATTAAATTATTAAACTATAAAGTGTTTTTTATAACTAAATATAAAGATAATTACTATTTAATGTTGAGTTTTTATAATAAAGTAAAATGTGGGAAAATATTAATATGAAATAAAATATTAAATCAAATGAAGGTAATTGATAAGGCGATAAAACAATTAAAAGATAGAAGGTTTTTGCATGCAAGTTCATGCACAGTTTCGAACTGATGGTCGAAAAAAGAAACTTGTTTTTACGAGATTTTTATTCGCTTCTTGTTTTTGAAAAACAAGAGCTTTCCTTAGTTATAATGATCATTTTTAGGGAGGTTTTTCATCTTTGATTTTTTGTTTTCAAACGAAAATTTATGTCTGCAAGAATAATTATCAAAATACTGATTTTTGATTAAAAATTGTTTTTCTAAGTGGAAAAGTTTCTAAAGGTTGTTTAAGGATTTGAAAAAAAAAAGGATTGTTGTTGTGATAGAGTTATTCTCTGCACTTCTTTTTTGTCTCTGAAGCGTTGGATCCTAGGTTGGCATCGTTTTTACTCTTGTTTCATTTACCCATTATTTGTGAAGGATCTCTCTTTCTCTTGTCTACTGAAAATGATTGTTTGCTATTTGGCATGCTTGAGATTGTGGTAATCAACTGTTTTATCTTGTTCTTGAAAATCATAGAATTCAAGGCAGTCAATAGTATGTTTTGCTTGATAGACGTCTTTTCATTACTACTGGATATCTGATACAGTGCGCATTAGTATAGTGCGAACTTTTTCTTGTTTCAAATTGTTTCATTTAACACCACCAATATCCTCCATAAGAATATTGTACATGTTTAATAGATGGAATTCTATGGAAGAAGTTTCAAGAAATAAAATACAATACGGGTATTGTTGAAATTAGATCTTTTTTGGGTTACATTCCATTCTGGTTATTTTTTTTCTACTTTCTTTTAAGCCACAGTGAGATATTTTGCATATTTTTATTGGTGAAATCTTTTGGGCAGCGAAAGTTCCAGGTTAAAGAATTATCAAGAGAATTCATTATAAATTCTTTTCATTTGTCATGAAATCTAAGAACATACATATTTGGATATGAATTAGAAACAAGAAGACTTTGAGAATAAGAATTTTGTGTTTGCATGTCTTATATTTTGCAAAGTGAAAACAACGAAAATCTAGCTAAATAGGCCTGAAAATAAAATCATATCTCTAAATCTACAATCTAGGTTTCTATGAAATATAATGGGTTTTTACAGTTATGTCAAATGAACAAGTTGTTTGAGTTTCAAGAAAACCCAGATGATATTTTAGGAGAAAAATATTTTTCAATATCACTGTCTAGGCTTGTTGAAAAATATAAATTTCAGTTTTTGTTTTCAATCAAAGTGATAAAAAGTCTCAACAAATTGTATTCAAAAGTTTGTAATTTGATGACTTGTAATGGTAGAGTGTCTGAACATTCGATATAATATATGAAGTATATATGATATACTATTCTAGATGATTCTTTTTATATAGAGTTTCCATTAAAAATATGTGGCATTCGCTATTAGTTTTAACATTTGATTTTATATATATATATATAAGATTTCATCTTAAATAAGAGGCATTCAATATGTTATATGAGTTTTATTTGTGGCAATTAATAATTGAAAAATTGATTTTTTTTATATATATGTGTGTGTGTGTGTGTGTGTGTGTGTGTGTGTGTGTATGTATGTATGTATTGTATATTAAATAATGTTTACTTCATGGTTGTCAAATTTATTCATTTATATAAAACAACATATTGTTTATATATATATATATATAATGAAGATATTACAAAGGAATGGTTTCATTTGAGAGTTGACTTGTTGGATGGACAAATGGAGGAAATTGGTTTATTTATAATTAGTTAGATTGGAAGATTTGGGGATTAGCTATGTTAAAATAAGCAAATTAGATTGCCTTTTAAATATTGTTTGCTTTCATTATTAAATAATTGATTTGTAAGTTCACTAGATAATTAAAGGTCTAAGAAGTATTGTGATAAATGTTTTATTGAGTTATGTGCAAAATGTTAAAGAATAATATAAAATGTGGTAATAGTGCCTTGTTTATGAAGTATCTCATGGCCTCACTGTTGTTTTGTGTGCTTGTATTGAGTAAAGTATTTGGTCAATGAATTTGGGTACTTTTGGTTAATTGTTTGAATATTGAATGTCAATTTCATTTGTAATAATTAAGTTGAATCCATGGTTGTAATGTTTATTTGTTGCTCGTTTAGTTTGAGGTGTTGAATTAGTGAAAATGAGAAGCTTTGATTATTGAGGTTGATTTTGATTTTTAGTTGATTTTTGGTTTTGTGTATGAGGGAGTCTTTGTGCGAAATTGTTATGATAATCTTTCAAAGCCCTAGGGGAGTATTCTATTGATAGAATTTTATGTTTCTCTTTTGGAAGTGGATTGATTTTATACTTGAAATGTGATCATGAGGTTTTTAGCCTTGCACTATTTATTTGTGATTATGATTGGGAAAATTGTGAGCGAGATGGTTCATGCCATGCTCAGGAAATGGGATTCTTGTGGCTTGTTTCGGTATGCAAGATGGATTACCTTGTTGGATGTGTTTGGGTCTTCTAGTTGTTAGTAGGGGGAGTGACTCTCAATAAGGGTCGGCGCACAAAGTGGCATTAGGGTAACTCATTGGAGAGTTTCTTAACTCAGTGATAACCTAATAAATAAATTAGGGGGTTGGGTAGTTTACACATTAATTAAGATAATTGGAAGCCTCACCCATGTCTGTAGTGCTCGTTTAGGCTAAGGATGGGTTGAGAAGGCTTGGTTGGTAAGACTAATTACCTTGTCCTCACAAAAGGAAGGTTGGTTCTGCATGTGTCACCCTATGAGGCCGACGTCTAGTGAGAGATTGTGAGGGTAACCATAGATGGGGGTCGACGTCTAGACTGTCAGGGTAACCCATAGATGGAGTCCGACATCTAGACTGTCAAAGTAACCCATGTCAGGGCCATGCGATGACACTCCTCCCTATAGCAACCTAGCATTCCCTAGTATTGTATTCCCCTTTTTGCTTGCATGCCTCTGGAAGCAGTGTCATTGTTATGTTTTTCCTAGTTACACCTTGTATGTTGGAGTCATGTTAGCCTTGTTTGCTTGATTGCTTGTGTTGTGGGTCCTTATTGTCATCTCCTAGCATGGGGGTGGACCTCAGGGTTCCACATGGTCAGGTAGAATGTGCTATTCACTCCATTGGGTTCCTAATTGATGTTCGTGAGCATGGATGTTGTACCTTATGCAGGGATTCCAAATCTTGTATAAGAATTGGGATAGTAGTGTTGTTATGTAATGTAATAATTTTAGTTGTATCTTATCATGTATCTAATGTATCCTTCCCATTGTATGTTGGGAAGTATTGATGTAATTATGTAATCATGTAACGATGTACCTTTATGTAATAAAAGCGATGTATGTACTCCTTGGATTTAACATTTGATCATTGATGGTTATTTATATGATGTACAGACGTATGATGTTCATTTTCTTAATGCAATGGATTTATAATTAACTTTTTGGGTTGTGTTATGCCTTTCATAACCACCCCATTTTTTTTTGGGTCAAAATGGGTCCCCCTGTGTTTGTTTGTCCTTGGTGTTCTTGTTTGGGTCTTAGGAGTTGTTCTTTTTCCTCCTAAGTCTTTGTTTCCTATTTTCTTGCGGGTTCAGAATGTGGGCCGAAACTAGACTTAGAACTTTTTGCAAAGTTCCTGGTCCGGGTTTTGTTCTAGACCCGGCCTCATTTCTTGCTTTGTTGGCTTCTTTGTTGTTTTGTTTGTCTCATTCTCTTGGTTTTGTTTCTCCCTTGGGTTTTATTTTTTATTTTTCCTCTGTGTTTCTTTTCCTTTTTGTAGAAGTGGAACCAGAACGAAAACTGGACCCAAAAATTTGCAAAAGTTTCAAGTCCAGATTAGGTTCCGATCCCGCTCCCATTTGTTTGTCTTGTGTTTTGTCTCATTTTGTGTCTTGTTTTGGGATGGGCTTTTCCCCAGTCCCACTTCCCTTTTTTCTTTTGTTTTCTCTCTGTTGGTGTTCTTTCCTTTTTCGAGAGCAGAACTGGAGTGGGATCCGAACCTGGAACTTTGCCAGGTTCCAGATCCGGATTCAGTTTTGATTCTGCCCTCCTTCCTTTGTTGTCCTTTCCCTGTCGCGGGATCAGAGCCAGATCCAGAATGAAATGTGGGACTTTTACAAACTTCCTACTTCTATCTCGACTCCACTTTCATTCCCATTTTTCCTTTGATGTACATGGTGGTTGTGTACTCACTTTTGCTTTGGTTCCGCCCCTGACCAACTACATTAATTGCATTAATTGTAGCCTCCTCACACACGCGAAATGGTTTTTAAAACTATAATCAAGGTTATTTGGCTCATTACAATTATCCAAAGTGTTTTAACGAGCAAGGACCTGAAAAAACTCCAAGAGGAGCGCAATTTGGTTGTGGGTGGGTGTTCATGAGCGGATTTCGGTCGGTCTTCAACCCTTCCTGGTTATGTTTCGAGGTAGGTGGGTTTCTCTTGTTTTGTTTTGTGTTTTCTCATTCATTTTTTTGCTTCATGGTTCTTCGCATGTTCATAGGACTTTTCCTACAAATCTTCGCATGTTTTTGTTCTCGTTGTTTTTCTTTTTTTGTTTGGGTTTGTTTTTTGTTTTTTGTTTGTCTTTTGCTTTCCTCCATTTGTTTGTGTGGTTCTGCTGTCATTTTCTCCATTTTCGATGGTGGTTTCACCATACCATGCCCTAGTTTCGATTAGGGTTTCTTTTTTAGGGGTTCTAGTGGTCAGAGTTTTTTTAAATCTTTCCTCAAACCCCTTCAATCTTATATGTTGTCAGTCTTACGAATTTTATCATAGGGATTTGATGCCCTAGTTTTCATGTAAGTTGATGGGTCATATGAATTAGGGTTTTTGTTTTGCACCCTTTTCATGTAGTTTCCCTAGCTCGCTCGATCCGGTCCCATTTGTCTAGGTGGAGTCGAGCTTGATTTATGCCTCCCCGCACCTTCTTTTTTAACTTGGGTCCAAACTAGTTTCGGCGTGCGGGGAGAATCCACTTAACTCTGATAATACATTGAAGAACTAGAGCCAAAAACAAACTCATCCCATGAACTTTCATATAAGAGTTCAGTTCCAAAATTGAGTCCACCTCTGATGGGTTCCGATTATGATTTTGATCCCACCAACTTAGCGGGATCGGGTCATCAAACATTACTAGGTATTAAAACTTTTGAGAGTTTCAATTTTTGATCTTGTCCCGGTCCCGACTTCGATTGTGTTATTTGTTTCAGCTCTCTGGTTCCTAATTTTCTCTTGGTCCCACTCCTGCCAGGTTTATAATTTCACTATGGAGGGTTACCTAGGGAAGAATAGAGAAGTATGAAAAGATAACACTTGTAATGATAATTCTCATACCTTTTGTTGGTCTAATCCAAGTTTTTCTTGCAGGAGTAAACAATGTCAGGAGCATCCGAGGAAGTTTCACAAAAGGAACGGCAAGTTGCAGAAAGCTCAAAGGGAGTAAAACCAAAGAAGATTAAGGTGGAGAAATTTCCTTACACTTTAAGATATAAACACCAAGATGCCACCCTTACAGCTAGCAAGTTAGATTGAGAATGGGAAGACATCACAAACACTAATCTAGGGCCATTCAATTGTGAGGAGCTGATTGTAGACACTTTTTCAAAGGATGTGATTGGGAGGACTATTAGAATAGCACAATTCGGGTTGGCACATGTCACACTCTTCCCTTTATCAGTCTAGTGCCCGGAGCTCATACTCACAATAGTAGGGGTATACAATCCTTCATCAAGATAGTGTATGGACCTCTAGGGGAATGTGATCATTGATCTATCCTTGCAGATGATGAGGTTCTTGTTTAATGCACCTACCCCCAAGAACGCCAAACAATTGACTAAAGCAAAGGAATTGCATTTATTCAACAGGGACAAGGAAGCTAATAGGTCCCACATGAATAAGAAGAGGTTGAGAAATGAAAAGAATTCTTTGACCAAGGTTCCTAAATAGCCTAAGAGAGGAGACTTCAAGAAGGAAATAGATGACCTAATCATGATGCTTTCTAGGGTGTTTGGAAAGAAATACTCTGAATACTTTAAGGAATGGATGTTTCCATTCATTGAAACCATTTTGGATGGTAGGAAACAGTTTGATTGGGGCATGATTTTATCAAATAACTTACACAACTAGATGCTCAAGGTGGGGCAAACCAAGAGCTTCTTCATCACTTCTTATGTTATATATGCAGCTACAAGAATGGGCATATTTCCTGGATTGAATGTAGTGGGCATATTAGGAGAGGTTCCTGGAAAAAAGAAGGCATCAGAGTACTATGATCAGTTGAACCTACAAACCTTTGAGCTACATTATAGAAGGGTCAATGATGCATTCATTTATGTCATCATCAACCAGTTGAAAAGAGATGATACATATAGGATGAGTAGGGAGGCCATGGCTTTCATTGTTGAATGGGGACATTAGTACATCCAATACCCCAAGTTCTCTTATTTTAGGTTGGTGGGTTTTGATGGACATCCTCATCGATTTATAAGATGTTGCAGTGATAGGATTTTTCTTATGGAGTTTATATATCAGGCTATGAGAGTCAATACAAAATTTTCCAACACAAGTTGGGTTGCCACAAATTTCCCATGAAGTTGGGAGAATATTGTTGTGTTCACAATTTGGCTATAAAGGCAATGTGTGAAGAATTAAGTTATTTAAAGTTGGGATTGTATACAACTAGGAAACACTTTGACCCAGAGCATAAGATGAATGGCTTAGCTCCCACCATTTTTGAAAAACATTTTAACTTGTTAGAGGATTTTTTGATAGATTTTCAAGATGACTATGATGTAAGGAAAAAAGGTTATGAAAGGCTTACCATCCCATTAATGATTGAATATGGGGTAAAGGAGGACATTCCTAACACACTATCAGATGAGGGTGTAGTTTTGGACCCTGGGTATGAAGTAGAAAATATAGGTACTAAAAGCTTGGACCCAATTAATTGGGATGAGGAAGAATTTATTGACATTAAACAAATTTCTAGGACAATAATGGATAGAAGTATCCAATGCATGGTCATGAGGATAAAGGAGCCAAAAGCTCAATCCTCAAAGAAGAGGAAAGCAACAGGTACCCAAGGATATAGAAGAATAAAGAGGAGGACAACTCCTAAGGAATAATTGGAGTATTATCCTCCTAGCTCTGGAGGAGATGCTGATCTAGGAGTACCTACTCAAGAAACTCATGAATCACAAGGTATAGAAACTACAACTAGAGAATGAGCCTCATCTCAACCTTCTCTCCCAGAGGAATCTACTAGGGAAGTACCTGCAGGAAACCTCCATGAGCAAGCTCAGAAAGATAAGCAAAAGGAGATTGAAATTCATGATGTAGACACTGATTTAGAAGCCACACAATCAGATAGTGAGCCTCTTATGACTGCATCTGCTAAGAAAATTGAAGATGTTGGGACTGAGCATATCTTAACTCCAGAAGACCAGTGGAAAATTTTTGAAGATGCAAAGGAGGTTGATGCCAAGACACAAGTTGATGCACTTGCAAAGCAACAAGAGGTTGAAGCTAGAGCAAAGACTGGAGAGCTTGCAAGGCAACATAAGGAGAAGGAGGACCTCTTGCAACAACAAAAGGAAAATGAATGGAAAGCTAATGTAGAGAGGGAAAAGTTGGCCCTCCTACAAAATATTCATCACCTTGAAGAGGAAAAGGCTCGACTGAGGAGAGAAAAGGAAGACCTTGAGGCCAAGGCCAAGGCTGTAGAGGATGCCCAAAGAAAGAAATATGAAGAGATTTTGTTGAACAAGTTGGAGGTAGATGAACAAGCCAAACATGAACAAGAAGCGGCCAAAATGTGGGAGAGGGTTAAGCAATTGGAAAAACAAAGAGATGGCATGTTAGAAGAGAGGAGATTGGAAGAAGAAAGAGAGAAAGTTGAAGCTGATAGGCTTGCTAAAGAAATGGCATAAAAGGAGCAACAAGAGGTTGATTCTCAACCTAAGGTAACACTTTTGCAACCCCTCTCTTATACCACTTCTTCTTCACAACAAGTGGTCACTCCTCCTGCTGCCCCAACATGGTTAAAGCTCAACTTGGAGAAGAAATAGATAGTCTAGCCCCAACCCCTAAATTGGGATGATATGATGAAAGAAATTAGAAGCAAGAGGAAGAGTACAGGGAACATGTTAAGAAAGTGAAAGAAATTAATAAGTTGCCTCAACAAACACTCCTAGAACAATCAATCCTTGAAGAAGATAATGAGGATTTTATTAATAAAACTGTTAACATTATCAAATTATGGTCTTCATTCATTTTTGCACATAGGAATGAGGTGCAATAGGCTAGGAAACATTTGGCAGATCAGATTGTGGAACTAGAAGCAATTATAGTCATGATTGTGAATGAAGATGTCCCTGTCAAGGATGGTTTCCCTCTTGATGAGCTAAGGAGAAAATGGGATAATAGGTTCCAAGAGACAATACAGAAGGGAGATGATGGTGATTATTTGTTAATTGACAGGTTCATGGATATAAAAGAGGTAGTGAAGGTTGCTCAGAAGGAGCTTGCTAAGTTGGATGATATACAAAAAATTCACCTCTACTGAATTGAAAAGAATAAAATTTGAAGACAATTGGGCAGATGGACCAGCTATGGATATACTTAAACAAGTATTAGACAGTTATGATGAATACCTACTTGAACAAAAGACAGAGGAGTAAAGTGGTTATGGAATATCCTTTTTGAATGAAGCATCAGATGATACAACTAGTTGGGCAGCTCTCTCCTAATTTTCAGGATCATGACACAAACTCAACTGAGGATCCCCAACAGTTTGACCTTCTCCCTTTGCTGCATATTTTTGATTGAGTCATCAACTGTTAACTAAATATTAGAATGGATAGTTACCTCATGTAGATCCAATTGCTCCTTGATTTATGGATCTCATTTTTTTATGAGAGAAATTAGTGTTAAACTTGTTTATATGTAGAATTTATCTCCATATTGTAAAGGTCAGCTAATTGAAGTGAAGAATAGATACCTGAAGGGAGATCTAGGATAGTTCTTACAGTTTTTAGAAGCTTTTACAGTTTTATGCAAAGATACTTAGACATTTTTACAATTTTTAATACAATTTATGTTATTTCTATGAAATAGTTTTAATGGTAATGTTGATGAACAATAGTCATTCATATGCCAGTGAGTTTTTGTGCATGAATGTCTCTTATTTGATGAAATTCAATAGAAGATTCTAAATCTAAGACTGTTTCCATTGAGTTATCTGTGAATGAGATTTCTTTTTGTTTATTGATCTATGAATTTTAATGATGAGTTGGTGATGTGTTCTTGTTGATTTTGAAGTTTAGTGATGATGAATGATTGTATGTCTTGAATATTCACTATGAATGAATGCAATGGTATATATTGTTATGTGGATTGTATCATTTTATGGTTTAGTTGTTTGGAAGGAATGCTCATTATGAAGTTTGTATGCCTAAATTGAAGGAAATCTACATTTATATTTTTTTGTCCTAAGCTATGTTCTATCTTTTGATGTTTATTTACACCCCCCCAATGTTAGATCAATTTGTACTATGTATTTTGTATCCTTTTACCAGCAGGCCCCTTGAACATTACAGTTGCATAGGCCACTGAATGACACCAACATAGTTGAGAACCAACTACAGAGACCTTGGAAGATAGGTAGTTTCAGATTGTTTATCTTTTTGAGGAGAAATAGAGTAGAAATATTCTATTTTAACGTTGTTGTGTTACATTGACCATCAACAAAACTCACGCTAGAAGGATGGCCTAGAGGAACAAACTAGCTTGAATCGGGTCCTTTTCACCAGAAAGGTTTGAAAGAGTTCTCAGATCTGCTACAAATCTAGAACCATTAGTTGAACTCCAGACCCCTATTAGGCCCAGAGCCCGTAGGGCTTTAATCCCACCACCATTAACACCACCACTTACTCCATCCAGGTTTCCACTCATACCATAGCTGGCACAATCAAATCCACCACCACCACCACCTATGGAATTCTTTGCCAATAATCCTTCACCATTGGGAGTCATTCTTGGTGGCATACACGAGATGCCTAAGAATCCAGAGAAATTCTTCCCTAGGTACGCTCATGGAGAGTCACGAAGTGCTAAAGAGCACATACAAGCATTCAAAGATGCCTATACTCGGGCTCAAATTCCTCACCATGATGTTGCATGTAGATTGTTTCCCTTTTTTTTGGGAGATATGGCCTACAATTGGTATCTGAATTTTTTCCGACTGGATCGATCTTGAACTGGACGAACTTAGAAGATGCATTCATAAATCAATTTCGGATTTATGTCAATCCTGTAATTTTATATCATCAATTTTCCACTATCAGGAAAGAGCCACATGAACCGTTACCCCTGTTTAATACCATATTTCAAAGGATGTATAGGAGGTTACAAGGCCCATACTTGGTGGCTAAAAATATCATTATCCAAGCTTACCTGAAGGCCAGAGATCCCTTGATTGGCCTGTTTTTACAAAGAATATACCTTGCAAATGACATTGATTCTCTTTTCAAAGTCTACCACTTGGCTGTTAAACTGTAACAATAGATTAGTTCACAATCAGGAGGAGGTCTAGGAGGGATTTTCCCTCCTCTAGGATACTCCCAGGTTCCTAATCCTACCTCGCTATTTAATACAGTCTTGGGGATGTCTCACTCTACATACAGCCCTTTAACTGAACTAGAGGCTCCATCTCAGCAATTATTCTTTAGTGTTCAGACCCTTGATTATTCACAACAAGCTCAAAATTCCCATAATCACGCTGGAGGGTCTAACCTTGTGACACATACATCAGCTGTAACCACTACAGAAAGTGAACATACAACTCATCTAACAACGGAGCTGGAAACTCTAAAGAAAACATTATCTCAGGTGACCAATGAGATGGCACAACTCAAGTACAACCCCCCTCATAATAAAAATCAAAACCAAAATTACCAAAACCAAGGAGGGTATTCCAATCAGGATAGTTATTCCAATTAGAATGCCAATCAAAACCAAAGGAACTTTCAAAATCAGAATTCCCCCAATCAAAATTACTAGAACTAAAATAGGGGATACAACTAGAGATCCAATAACAACATACAATGGAATACTAGACCAAACAATGGGGGAGTTTCCCATAACTATCAAGTCAGTGACGATAAACCACACATGACAAATGTTGAAAACCTTAATTTCATGACAAATTGGTATAGGTTGCATGACACTGCAGCACATTTTCAGGTTAACTGTCCTGAAATGGAGAAAATGGTTAAGATTGCACAAGTTGAGGCTCCACTGCAAGGTGCTCCCAACAAGAATGGTGGATCCACAAATACAGCCATGGCTTATGAACTCTTTGATGAAGGATCCCCTTTCCCCAGACAAGAGGAGAATGAGCCAGAGGAGGATGTATATGACGCTCAAGCCTTCCAATCCAAAGGGGGTCATTTCTTGAGGAATCAGAATAAAGACTCGTTCACCAAATCCACTCCTTCGAACACTATAGTTCCACCCAATCAGAATGCGGACAACAACCCGCCTCCACCGAAAGGCCCACCTAAATTTCAAAATAAAGGTAACTCATCTTTTGTTCCTAAATATCAGATGAAAAATGACATGGAATTTGATTTTATTTCAGAGATGCAAAAACAAAAGACTTCGTTGTCATTATTTGACATTCTAAAGTGGTGCCCTTCCCAACACGACATTGTGTTGAGAGCTTTGAAGAGGCAGACAAGTCAAAAGGGAAGAATAAGGAAACTCCAACTACTGATATGAACGCGGTCATGTACAAAGGTAAGATAGGGACCTCACCATTCCTTTCGAGCCTGAGAATCTTCGAAAAGAATTTGCACAACTGCCTCTTGGAATCTAGAGCCTCAGGTAATGTCATACCCTTTTCCATTTGTAAAAATTTAGGTTTAAATCCAGCTCAGACTCAAAAGAAGGTAATTTAGTTAGACAATACTAAGGTTAATGTGGTAGGGGAATTAAAAAACATTCATGTACAGGTTGGATCAGACCCGCAGATCCAAACTTATATGGATATCCAGGTAGCTAATATCCTTGAGACATATGACATGCTTTTAATCCATGATTTGATGAAGAGCATTGGGGGTTACCTATCTTTGGAATTTTCACATATGTGGCTACCATGGAAAGGGGTAACAACACAAATTAGGATTGAAAGTGAGGCTCGTCTCAAACATATGATCACTGAGTATGGCTGTCCTAACGAGGTAGCCTACTTTGAAACTGAGATAGGAGTATATAGGAGAGAGGAAATCATGACCTTTTCAATGTTTAATCCTGATAATCTACAACCTTTAGAACATAGTGATGCCATGACCACTGTTAACCAGCAATTTTTAATTAGAAAGTTGCAACAAGATAGGCTATTTATGGGAGAAGAAGTTGATTTATGGAGTTTTCTACTCCCCAACTGGTGCAGAATTCATTACCAAAATCATTCTGAATTGACATGTCAACCTTGTGTGGACATTTTGAACCATGTCTATCAGTCTGAGGAAACTTGTGAATGCCACCCTGAAACACCCCTTAATCAGTTTTCATTCAAGGCAAGGGATGCCACTATTTTGACACGAACCAATAGTACACAGGAAGAAGTCCTTCCCCCAATCAGACAGAGTCAGGTTTCATGTTCTGCTTTGGGAAATGAAGTTGCAGAATCTCAAGAGTTGTGTTATACACCTACCCCTGCAAAC
>VDFB02328869.1:0-20170 GCA_007258455.2 Sequoia sempervirens | reverse complement strand
CCTGAAAGTTGACAATCTTCATACTGCCAAAAATAGAATTTACTATAAATAGTAAATTCCTTGAAATGCCATAGAACCTCTGAACATGGAAACCCTAATTTTACCTCAAACGAGCCTACAGGCTTCTGAAATAGGCTGATGAGTGTCAGAACAAATCACTGATGAGAAGGGGACATTACAGTCCGCCCTCCTCAAGATTGCTTGTCCTCAAGCAACCGAAAAGATTGATGCAACAAAATATGTTCTCCTTCCCACGTGGCATCTTCCATAAGCAAATTCCTCCATCTATGTAAGTATTCCTTGATTGTTCTTCTTCTCAAGGAACGTTCTCTAGTATCAAGAATCTCTTTTGGAATCAACACCAACTGACCTTCCTCATCCAATGGAGGTAATTCTGAAGTAGCCACAACATTGTGTCCAAGTGCCTTCTTGAGGCGTGACACATGAAAGACGTTATGCACCTTGCTTTCAGCTGGAAGCTCCAACTCATATGCAACTTCACCAATCCTTTTTGGTGACTTTGAAGGGACCATAATAGCGTGGCTTTAACTTTTCTGCACCACTCTTCTTAAGGGTAGATTGACGGTAGGGCTGAAGTCTCAAATAGACCATGTCTCCTACTTCAAAAGATCTCTCAACACGCTGCTGATCAGCGTATAACTTTTGCTGATTTTGAGCTTGTTGCATATTTTCCTTGAGAGATTTCAAGATGTCTTGGTTTTGCTGAAGCATATCCTTTGCCTGTGGAGCTTTACTATCACCAAACACTAAGTCAACAAAGTTAGGAGCATCATATCCATAAAGAGCCATGAAAGGAGACATCTTAATTGACATATGATAGGAAGAGTTGTAACAGTACTCTCCCAAATGAAGCCACTTAATCCAAGCCCTTTGCTGCCCTGAAACATAATTTCTAAGGTAGCCTTCTAGCCACTTGTTGACAATCTCGGATTGCCCATCTGTTTGTGGATGATAACTAGTGCTTGGAGTAAGCACTGTACCACTCAGCCTATCACTGTACCACTGGATGATCTCTTGCCAAAAAGCACTTAGGAACTTGTTGTTCCTATCACTGACAATGGCTTTAGGCAAACCATGCAACCGGAAAACTTCTCTAAAGAATAACTCAGCCACTTGAGCTGTTGTAAATGAAGTTGTGATAGCATAAAAATTTGAAAACTTAGTCAATCTATCTACCACCACAAAAATACAATCACGTCCTTGTACCTTAGGCAACCCAATGATGAAATCCATTGCAATGCTTTCCCATTTCTGATTTGGAATTGGCAAGGGCTGCAACAACCCGGCTGGAAAAGAATGTTCATTCTTATTCTTTTGGCAAATAGAACACTCTCATGTAATTCATGATCTCATCCTTCATCCTTTTCCAAACAAACCTTTCTCTAATTTGCTTGTAAGTCTTAAACATGCCTTGATGACTGGCAAGGGGAACATCATGAAAGACTGTAGAATCTTCTTTTTAAGCTTAGATTCATGCACTAAAAAGATTCTACCTTTATAGAAAATCAACCCATCAACCAATTTATACCTTTCATCAACCAAATGACCTTCTAGCAAGTTGGTTGCAAACTGATTTTTAGCATAAACAACAACAATTAACTCCTTCCAATCTGCTGATAACTCACAAAGTGACTGCAAATGAGGCCTTCTTGAAAGGGCATCAACCACTATGTTATTTTTCCCTTTTGACATATTCAAATATCAAAGTCATATGCCTGGAGCTTACTTACCCACTTCTGTTGCCTTTCATTCAAATCTTTTTGGCGCATAAAATGTTTAAGACTATTGTGGTCAGTCTTAACAACAAATCTACTTCCCACCAAATATTGACGGAATTTAGACAAAGCATGCATGATGTCAAGCATCTCTTTGTCATAAATGGAGTAAGTTTTTTCTGCTCTTCTCAACTTCCAGCTTTCAAAGACAATGGGATGTTTGTCTTGCATTAGAACAGTTCCAACACTTTCACCTGAAGCATCACATTGCAATTCAAACGGTTTTGAAAAAGTCAGAAGAGCCAACACTGGACATGTACTCATGATTTGCTTAAACTTATCAAAACCTTCTTGTGCCATCTTGGTCCAAAGAAAAGCTCCTTTCTTTGTAAGATCTGTGAGAGGGGCTGCTTGATGCGAATATCCTTTCACAAATCTTCTATAGAATCCACATAAACCCAAAAATCCTCTCAAATGAGAAACATTCTTTGGAGTTGGCCAATCAAGAATGCCTCTTATCTTTTCAGGATCAGCTCTCACACCCTTTGCATTGATAATGTGGCCAAGGTATAATAGTTCTGTCATCCCGAACTCACACTTTGATTCTTTGGCGAACAAACATTCCGCTTCCAAAATACTAAGCACTTCTTCCAAATGCTTAAGATGCTCTTCCCATGACTTACTGAAAATGAGGATGTCGTCGAAGAAGATGAGCACAAACTTTCCTCAACTACTTTCTAAAAATTTTGTTCATACAAGATTGAAATGTTGCTGGAGCGTTTGTCAAACCAAAAGGCATGACAAGGAATTCAAAATGCCCAAAGTGACATCTGAATGCTGTTTTTTCTATGTCCGTCTCCCTCATTCTGATTTGATGGTAACTTGAATGAAGATCAATCTTCGAGAAAAACATAGCTCCATGGAGCTCATCAATAAGCTCGTCTATCCTAGGAATAGGATATCTATTCTTGATTGTCTTTTGATTCAATGCACGTTAGTCAACACACATACGCATTGTGCCATCTTTCTTTTTGACCAGCTTACTGCAGAAGCAAAAGGACTCTTGCTTGGTCTAATGAAACCTGTCTCCAATAGCTCCTTGATGGCTTTTTCGATCTCATCTTTTTTGCTTCTTTGGAAAACGGTATGGTGTAGTCATGACGGGCTTTGCTCCTTCTAATTCAATTACATGCTCAGAACCTCTTTCAGGAGGTCTTCCAGGAGGTAGGCTTCCAAAGACTTTGCTCTTCTTTGAAAGTAAGGCTTGGATATCAGGATGATATTGCCTCTTCTCTTCCACTGGATCAGCTGGTAGGACCATACACTTAGCTGCCCACTCAACTTGATCATGACGGATCAGCCTTTCCATTCTTTTCAAGGACACAATTTGAGGGCCCCCATTTGATATCCCTCTTAAAACAACCTTCTTTCCATCAGCTTGAAATTTCACCTCCATTGTTTGTAAATTCAAAGTGATCTCTCCAAGAGATCGTAGCCATTGTATTCCTAACACGGCATCGGTATCACCAATACCCACAACATAGAAGTCATCTTTTACTTCATAATTTCCTATCTGAATAGAAAGGTTAGGAATTTTCTTAGTACATGACATGGTGAAACCATCAGCTACCATTACTTTGAAGCCTTCAAACTCTTTAGTTTTCAAACCTCTCTTTGTCACCAATCCTTCATCAATGAAGTTGTGAGTTGCTCCAGTATCAATTAGAGCAACTATCCTTTGAGAACCAACCACTCCACAAACCCGAAAGGACTCATTTTTTTGAAAACTTGATAGTTGTGCGAAAGCACTACCATCTCACACCTCATCGGGCTTTTTTTCTGGAGCTTCTTCACCTTCACTACTTGCTGATTCGTATTGTTGATCAGACGAATCAGATTCTGATCCAAAATCAGAATAGCCCTCCAATAGGTTTGCTTTGCCTCTTCCATAGAAACGGTGACCCTTAACCCAAGGTTCACAGCAAATGTGGCAAACTCCATCTTTTCTAAGCTGTTCTTTGAGCTTTTTGACAACTTTGGTGGAAACTTCTTTGGCAGATTTGAAGAATGTTTTTTATCCTTCTTATGGTTGAAAGGTTTCGAATGAAACTTAGGCCTTGGGGCTGCCAACTCCATGCTCCTCGCTTTCTTGATGGCTTCATCTAAAGTTGGTGGATCAAAGGCTTTGACCCATCCCTTCAAAGGCTCCATCAATCCTTCTGAAAAGAGTACCACAAGTCTTCTCTTAGTAATGTTAGGCACCATTACTGACAACCTTTGAAAATCAGCCACATAATTTTTTAAAGATCTTTGCTGTTTCAATTGTGCCAATTCTCTGAATCTCAACTCTGGATCCTTGGTATCAAATCTTTCAATCAGCTTATTGGTAAACTCATCATAGGTGCGAATGAGGTTATGGCCAAGAGTGACCAAACCATGAATCCACCATTCGTGAGCTATCCCATCCAAATGCAAGGTACTAAATTTGATAGCATCTCCTTCCGGCATGGGTCTGAGAGAGAGATAGTTATCTAGCTTCTGCACCCATGATCTAGCTGTGCACTTATTACTACCATCAAAATGCTCCATAGTTATCTTTCCCAAAGCTTGGTAGAAATCATTTCTAGGCACCATAGGAGGACGTTGCTCATTTCTTCCTCCATTTCTTCAACTCCTTTGATTCATGTATTGATCAAAAGTCCAAGCATCTCTCAAATCGAGAGGTAAAGAAGCATACTCCATGTAAGCTTGACGTGCATCATTAGCAAAGGTTGGTGCAGCTTCAACCGGTTGTTGCTCTTCCCTTGGTGTGAAGACGGGGAAAAGAGGTCTAGAGGATGACCCACTAGGAATTGCAGCATGTTGACCTACAATTCTATCTCCTTTATTCACCTCAGGACTGCCATTACTAGACTTTCCATTAACTCCACTGCTTTCACCAGTTGGATTATTTTGGGGCTGAAGAACATTATGTGCTGCTTGCTGATCCAACTTGGACAATAATCGGGACATCATGTCTATCATCCTATCAAACTTCTTCTCAACTCTGTCCCTCTCTTCATTAGCTTGCCTATCATTGTTTGACATTATTTCAACTGTCTTTTCTGCACCTTCCATTGTTTTGCCAAGATCCCTTAAGGCTTCTGAAAATGTCTCTGCCTCTGGAATAGGTGGAAATTGATGCTGAGTTCTGGCCCAACTTCTGGTGAATGGCTTAGTGTCTCTTTCACTCATCAGACAACCAACTGCAAAATGCCATAGGATGGCAGGGTCTTCTGCTCTGATACCACTGAAATATGTTAACCAATTTTTTCGATAGATTTTCACACACAATCAACACTTCGCCAATTGAATTAGCGTTAGCATCAAAAACTGAAATCCAAGCTTGAAAGAAGTCAACGCCAAGAATGCACACTCAATCCCAAGGAAGGATAGGTGCTAAAACCAATAACTTGAAATGAGACAAACTCAACGTCAAAAATGTGCACGCAAGATCCCACTGAGGGCGAGGTGCTAACATATGACGGAGTTATTAATTGAACTGAAACAATTAGGCGGATAACCAGCCATGAAGATACATCTATCTAATTCATCCGCTGCGGCGGGCATCCACTTAAAAGTGGGGATTCATCACTTGAGAGTGGGTACAATGAGAGATGCAATGTTCATTCTCCACATTGGCGGTAAACCATCCAGGGGTAATTAATATGGAAATTAAACAAGTAATTGTAGAAGGTAAATGGTTGGATTAGTACTACTATATCTCAACCGTACAATCATGAAATTTGCAAATTACAAATTACAATAATAGAGAGCAATGCTAAGAAGAGGAGAATGAATTCTTTCAATGTTTTTTAGCTCTTCAATGATGAAAGAAAGCCAAAACTGAAATCTAATAAAATCTGATATAAAACTGAGATTCTGGAAATTCTGATCAGCAATTGTGAAATTCAAAGAAATATTCACAACTCACTCAAAATACCTCCGAATGACGTGAGAACACTTGCAATGAGCTGCTGGAAGGTAGGTGCCCATTCCATGATGAAGAAACAACAACAAATATCAGACATTAATTCTTGGCACAATTCCCAAGGCACTCTAAATGGTACGGCCCTTGAAAGGGGCGATTTGCTTCTTAAAAATCAGGAACTTCAATATAAAATCTGCCACTTTGCAAGAAGGGTCGCCATAGGTCTACAATTGCATAGCAAAGATACCCAGAACAAAATAAAATTTATTCAAAGAGCTGTTAGCAAAATTCACTTTCAGCTGTAGGTACATCAGCAACTTCAAAATTGATAAAACTCCAAAATTCTTCAACAATCGAACTCAATCTGCTAGTCTGGATGAGAAGCAGTCCCAAAACCAACTAGGTGTTATCTTTCAAACACGAAATTGGATAAATGTTAAGAGGTAAGCATTCCTCGAAGCTAAATTCATGAAGTCATTCCAACAGCATAACAATATGATAAGCATAATGGATACCAAAGCTGGAGCAAAGCATTCATTTTATAGAAGAGTAGAAGACTCTTCAATTTCTCAAGAAGGTACGCCAAGAGTCACAAGAGACTCTTCAAATTTCCAAAATTCAAATAATTCTTCAAGAGGCGTCCCTTTTGCAAGAATACAATTTCACTTTATTTTTAAAACATAACTCCTCAAAGTGTGGCGTCCCTTTTTCCCAAGGCATTTAAACTTTAAATAATATTTAATCCATATGAAGGCGTCCCCCTTCAAGACCACTTTTTAACACAACTTGAAGTTATTCTCCTAGGCCAAGGGGTCAACTACAATTTATAACATTAATGCCTTTATTTATGAAATTCACCAAATAAAGCTTTTAGAAGACAGAACTTGAATTTAAATAATTGCTCCAACTGGAAATGAAGTCCTGAAAGTTGACAATCTTCATACTGCCAAAAATAGAATTTACTATAAATAGTAAATTCCTTGAAATGCCATAGAACCTCTGAACATGGAAACCCTAATTTTACCTCAAACGAGCCTACAGGCTTCCAGAATAGGCTGATGAGTGTCAAAACATATCACTGTTGAGAAGGGGACATTACAAATGCTGCATGTATGCATCTTGAAAACAATATCTAGCTGAGGAGAGTAAGTCATGATCTGACTGTTTGAAAGTAAATTATGCTCCATGCTAGGTACAAAGTATACATTGAGAAAAAATAAATTTCTCCCTCCAGAATGAATCTGCACGTCCTTTTTGACAATAGTATACTACTCGCCTCCTCCAAAGATAACAAAATGTCTGAATGGTGTGTACTCAATGAACCAATCCTGATGATGAGTGAAGTGTTGAGATGCACCTGAATCAATATGCCATGCAGAGGATTTAACAGTATTTGCTGGACTCTTGGCCATAAAGGCATAGAATGTAGACTCATCTGCTCAGTGTGCTTTGCAACATGGGCTTTAGGTTTAGACTCTCCTTGCTTGTTTTGTTAAGAAGCTAAGCGTTTTAGGCAATCTTTCTTCCTGTGGCCAAACTTGTGGCAATAGTTACACTGAACATTCTTCTTCTTGGAAGAATTTTGAGATTGCGCTTGAATGTTTTGCTGAGAGGGTTGATTCTTGCCCTTATTCTTCTAAAATGTATTTGTAGGAAAGGCCTGCTCTGTGGAGGATGAACTAGCACTACTACTGAATTGTTGTATCCAACGATCCTGCTGTAGAAGTATGGTGCAATGATCTGAAAAGTTCAAGTCAACATTAGTTGAGGTAATGTTGAGTGTCTCAATAAAGTGCTTATAAGATTTTGGCAGACTCTTCAGAGTGATGACTACCATATCTTCTTCCTCCATTTTCCGACCAATAGCCTCAAGTTGATCACGAATGTCATTGATTTTTGTAAAGTGCAGCTACAGAGTTGTCTTCTCATCCATCATGATTGAGAATAACATGTTTTTCAGAAAGAACACGACTTGTCAGATGGTTCATGAAGATCTTTTAGAAGATCCCAAATTTCTTTAGCTGATTTTCCAGACGGCAGCTGAGACAACTGATCATTGGTGACTGACAATTTAATAAGCATCATGGCTTCCCGATTTTGCTCATCAAATTTTTCCCGATCTTTACCTGTTGTTGTAGGACGTGTAGTGTTGCCCAGAACAATCTGGTCAAGGCACCGATACTCAAAAATTGTCATCATACGCTACTTCCAGTTGTTGTAGTTTTGACCATTGAACTTCTGACTGCCGTCCAACATAATGTGCGACAAAGAAGCCATTTGTTACAAACAAAATCTGATAGAAAAGAGCTACAAAAATCGTCAAACTCAAAATTTGACAGAATAGAAGGCTCAAAACCCGAGGAGCGCAAATATGAGGAGCAAAAAAAGGTGAGCACGGATTCCAAGAAACTGTACACAAAAACACCCAAAAAATTGCTTAAAAAATACAATTTTTTTTTTTGAAAAATTCTTGTACACCCTTGTAGAAACGTATCTTGAAACCTAGCAAAAAGAATGCCGAATAAGTCTTGAAAAATCGCGATCAGCACCATAGGCGATTTTCAACAAAAAAACGCTGTCAGAAAACGTGGGAAAAAACCCACGAAATATGGGAAAAAAGACAACAACCGCGATTTAAAAACCCGCGAAGCTTTGTAGGTTGGATGTGGCAATAACGTCAGCGAAATGAAAATAACCCGCGCGCATGAGGAATACAACCACCTAGGTCGTTGTCGCGAAATTGCGCAAAGGGCAGACACAATTTTTGAAGTGTAGGGCACGATTTTTAGCTTTAAAAAAATGCGATTTTCTTGTGTGAAAACCCTCGAACAGAGGCCCAGAAACAGACGCGATCTTAGCCCACAAAAAATTGCAATTTCCAATGGTGTGATTTTTTGTTGCAAAAAAAAAAAAGCGATTTCAGTCTTTAGATAAAATTTGCGATTTCAGACCTCCAAAAATCCATGAAATTCTAAAAAAGAAACTCATGAATTTGATCAGAATAGAGATCCACGATTTTTAGCACAAGAGACCAGAAAAAAATTGCTTTCCCGCTTTGATACCATAGTATGGTAAAATCTTGAATGAATTAATTAGTAAGAGGCAATCACTCTTATAGATTTTAGAATAAGGAGATTTAGAAAGAAAGCAAAAAGTTTCTAAATCTAATCGGAAGCTAAGTGAAGCAAAACTATACAAAATAATAGAAACTATCTAAACTGATAAATTGCAGTATTGAGCATTAATAAACTAAGTAAATATTAATTTAATACAGAAGTCCTGAAATAGATTGTTTTGTTAAAATTATTAAGTATCTATGGCTAAGCCTTCTCTAGCAGGTCCTCTAAAAATATGATGTCTTTGAATAAATCTTCTAGAAGATTCTCTCAAAATGGCTGGACCATACTAGATGCAATAGAAAATAGAAGCAATCTATAAATAGAGATAGCTAAAAATAGCTACTTTGTAACCCCACCTGATAGGCTTGGTGCAGCAGCAGCAATAGTAGCAACATCCTTTGTATCCTGTACCCTCTGAAAGATGTCAATGAAGCTTTGGACCTGTGATCTGTCAGGTAGTGGCACTGAATCCATCTGAATAACTGAAACATCTAAAATGAAGTTGCTATTTGTAATGTCTGTCTTAATCTTGGTCACTTTATCTACATCCAAGACATTTTGGCCAACAGTAGAAAATTTATCTATATTTTCATTGTGTTAAACTCTTCCAAGTGTTTCCTTTACCAATATTTGGAATTCGGCCTGTACTACATTATGTTCAAGAAGTTGAACTAGAAACTAGACTGCTGTGACCAAGTGAATATTTGGCTCTCTAGCATTTGCTACCATGCCCATCTCAATTATTTTCAAGGGTCCAAGAGTAAGAGCAAGTCACACTTTTTCTATGAAGCCCTTGTAGGTCCACATACTACTAATCATGCCACATTCAAATTCTGAAATGTCATGCCTCACGAGCTTTGCCCTGGCCAATAAAGTATACAACCTATCTAGCACATGCAATTGTAGTTGACAAATTTTATCACTCCACACTCTTTTTATGTGCAACTAGCTGATCCATTAGGTTTTGCAGATCTGTGGAATGCAAATTCTGCAGTAAAAAACTTGTGGAGCTTGGTATGGGCTAAAAGAGATGGGCTATGAATTTCTTAGGTTGTTTGTTTTCAGCTTTTAGGGCAGCCTTATTCTCACCATCCTTGAAGATTCTTTCTTTAATATTTTCAACCATTTGAAAATCTGAAGGCTCCACATCCTGTACTGCTTTAATCATTCTCAACCATTTGGAAATCTGATGGCTCCACATCCTGTACTGCTTTTCCTTTTAGTTTTGGAAGAATAGCTGTATTTGACCTCTTAGGTTATGACTTTTAAAGAACAGAAGTAAGCATTGTAAAATCAACCTGATATGAAAGCAACAAACTTGCTCTTTCTGGGTACTTTGGATCTTACCCATTCTAGTACCTCTCTTTTCTGCTAATGTCTTCTATGAGTAGAGGAAGGAATAGTGACAGTGTGAACAAGAAATACAAGAAGCAAAAGATTTTGCAAACATGACGGAGAAGGAATAGAAGGTATAATGGAAGATCAGGGATTTCGATTTTGAGACAACATCCAAACGTATGGGTGAAGGGGAAATGATAAAGTGTCCTAGAAGGAGAAGAAGCAAGAGGAGAGAAGGAAGAAACAAAAGTTGAAATTGATAGCATCATTTGAGGTTCTGGATTTAGCTGAAGGTGAAGAAATTTGTAGTCTTTCTAGCAACCAACTTCAACTTTGGAATTTTCTGAATTTCATCTACACACCTGTAGCTTTAAGGGCTTCATTGTTTTATTCTTTTATCCTTGCTGCAGCCAATGACTTCTGAACCTGGCACTGTATTAGAAGATGAAGAAGTAGCTTTGGTGTTTTTATTCACTTCTCTGGCAAAATTGCATTAGGCAGTTTTGGAAATTCTGCTATTGAGGAAATCCCCCTTTGTTTTCACCATTCTTGACTTGATTGTTTCCTATACTTGCAATTTTTTTCTTTCCTTGCGTGAATATTTTGGATTTTAAAATGTGGTATAGGTTCATTATGTTTTTGGGTCGATCTATTTTCTGTAGCTGTATAGTTTACATAGTTGGGGCATGCATTGTTGTTTGTTTTCGACCTAACTGAGCAATACTCATTCTGGGCTCTCAAGTAATGTTTTGGTTGTTTATGGTACTGTAATATTTGGGCATTGAATGTTCTTTCAAATTCTTCTCCTTATGTGACTGTTATTTGCTGTTTTACTTCAGAAAAATTAACTTTTGGTAAATGCATGCTTTTTTCAAATAGGTGGGATGTTATTTCACTTCTTTTTGTTAATTGGTTGCTGATTTTTCTATGTTTGCAGAGCCTATGAACACATTGTCCTTGTACATTATCGAGAAGTGTCAGAGGTTTTCCCACTTTCTCTCCTTTCATATATTTTATGCTCAGCAAATTATCCTTGAACATTTAATGTTTTGTAACAATGCATATGGTGTTGTACTTCTAGATTGTCAGTTTTTTGTAAAGAAAGTTATTCTTGTTTTAGTATTTTGACATTTCCATTTGATTGTATTGTTGTTTGTCCACAGGAAAAACGATTACAAGAAAGAATGTTAATAGTAAATTGGGAGAAAAGTTGTTTACAAATTCTTGTCAATACCCATTTTTTCCAATATTTCCATTATTCTATTACCCATTCTTCCTGAGTTGAAAATCAGTTTTCATTAGAGAAAACTGATTATAAGTTATGAACGTACAAATAAATAGAGGAAAAATTCCAACTATAAAGAGAGAATGAACATCTGCATTCAGCTGCGTAAACGTGCCCAAAACTCCAGAATGATTATAGTTTCAGTTTCATTCTATATTGCTCTGCAATACTTATTTAATTCTTATAGTATATGAACTTGGGACATTGACCTAGGAGATACCATAGTATATGACAAACCACTTTACAATCATCTAGTTGACTGCCACCAATCTTTCCTTAAATTACAAACATCTTTCCTAAAAGTCTCAGTACCTACATAGGGTAGACAATTGTTGCCACCTCAATCTACACTCCCCTGAACCATCAGTTCATAAAAATGCATCTGTGCTAGAACCAATGAAAATCATTAAAGGCAAAGCAAAAAGCATGCAAAGAGAATTGTTAGCTATCCGAACTCCCCAGCCAAAGAGGAAATTGGCTACTATCTGAAAATGGAATCACCACATAAATTCAGTTTTCCCATGGAAGAAATTTATTAAATACTGTGGCTGCTAAAGGACAGAGCTTTAATTTGCAGGTTTAAGGAGATTTTCTCAGACTGAGAACTCTAATGCCCTGCGATCAAAATAATGTGAAATTAACTTGAATAGTTTAGACTAACAATGCATAAGGACTATTTGATGTCCGTCTTCAATGCAAAGCAGGCAAAAGATAGACCCTTCCAAGGTGTACCTTGGATCCTCAACAAATTTGGCTTTTTAATGAAGGGACCTCTACTTCAACCAAACAAATGATCTCCCAAGCACAGTTTCCATATGTACTATGTTTCAGACTCCCTTAACTTTTCTTGCACTTGGAGATATATTTGCATATAAGGACTTAAGAAGTGTAAATTTTCAACATTTATAATAGAGTACAACCTAAGGAGATAGATCCACTTTGAAAAGCATTTTTATCCACATACTCCCTAGATTCTCAAACAGAACTGGCTTAAGCTTTTTGTCTTTACTTTGTAGCCTCTCTTAAATACAGTCATGCCTTGTCCCCTCAATGGAACTTTACTCAACTTGATGCTGATGATTTCTTTATTTGTACATATTCAACCTTGCCAAAGAAGGTACAAGGCATGACTGTATTTAAGTAAAGAGAGGCTCCAAGGTACAAGTAGCATGTAAAATGAACAACCAACATATAAAATGAATGGTCAGCTCAACTCCCTGAAGAATCAGCAAATTTTTTCAAAATGATTCAGCCTATTCATGATAATATAAATCAAGTTGGTTCTCCCAGTCTAACAAATCTGCTTGCAAAATAAATGTTAGTGTTATTTTGCACTAGTATGGCCTGTCTGATTTGTTTGGCGTGCCTTAAATTGAAAATGGTATGATTGGTAAGAAGAATAGTATGGCCTATTGGAATTGATTGTCATTGATGTCAAAAGAGTATGAGAGATTGTTAGAATATTGTCATTGATGTCAAAGGTGAGAAGAGCACTTTGTCAATAGAAGAAATTTTATGATGGACAAAGGCCAAAGGCCACTAATTGATGTTCAAAGACCAAGTAAAATCAGATTGAGAAGAGTGGATAAAAGATGAAGTGTGTGAGTGGAGTAACAAAAGATATAGCAATAATAGATTGAATCAAATATCAATAAAGGAATGAATAGAAGATATATTATTAAGTGCTTCTTACATGGTAAATTAATTAATTAATTAAATAAAGATTAGTTTTAACCAAAAGTCACAAGGGTATGGTGAAGGGTTGTGTCTCATGATGAGTATAAGAGAAGTCATTCCATGAGATGTTATGTGTGGGGAAGTTTTATCATTCAAGAGTGAGTGAAGAATAAAAAAAGGGAGGAAGGTTTTATCATTCAAATTAGAAGTGTATGGAAATAGAATATGTAGCATAAAGTAAATAAGAGGAATATAGAAGAATGAAGTGAATGAATATTATTAATTGAAGATCTGGTTAAGAATAGTCAAGAGACTTGTTGAAGAGCCATGACCATTGAAGAATAAGAAATTACTAGATCATTCAAAAGCAGCCATTAAGGAGAAATCAAAAGGAGAAAGAAAAAGTATTAAAAGGAAGCAATTAGTCTTAACATACAGACATATCCTTTTTTAAGAGTTATCTCTTTTCAAAGAGATGCAACTCTTTGTTGGCCGAAAAACTAACACCAATGGAGTGCAGGTTTGTACGGACAGCTATGCACACTGCGTAATGAGTGCTCTTCAAATTAGGAGGGGAAGCTCCCTCGTAGTGCTGGAATGCATGGAAAAGAAAAGTAATCTGAGTCCTATCTTTTTGTTCTCAGCTGGAAGAGGCACAAGGTTAAGAAAACCAAGAACGTTGCAGCTAAAGATTTTCTGGTTTTGCAGATCATTAACTACAACTAAACTAACTACTTTAAATCTATCCAGTTTCCTCAAGAAAACAGAGCATGAGGAAATGGAGCAAAGATGACTATGTGACGATAAACAAGTATAGACTCTCAACTTGAAGGCAAGGTGGCACATCTATCAGCTCAATCTAAACAAGTTTATTGGAAACAACAATATACGATAAACTAAGTACAGATTCTCAACTTGAAGGCAAGGTGGCACAACTATCAGCTCAATCTGAATAAGTTTATTATTCACACACATCACACGATAACCAAGTACAGATTCTCAACTTGAAGGCAAGGTGGCACATCTATCAGCTCAATCTAGATGAGTTTATTGAACACAAAACAAAAGGATAGCCAACTAGGATGATAAATTGCATTGGTGAGACATGCACACAATCTATGATCGACTAGCCACTATATCTAACTAACGAAAGAATTCACCATTATAATTGCATGAAACCCTATGTGGCATAACAATTCATCATAATAGTAAAAACGCATGAATAGATACAGAACGAGCAATATTGAGGGCAAGGTAGGCACAGCATATATTTCTCTCTCGTGCAAAAGTTATGTACAAATGAGCAAAAACTCTTATTTATAGACATCGAAAGGTGTAGGGAACCCTAAAATCACCTTGAGTCAACTACGCCTTGCAATGCATGCAAGATTTATTGTAAACCCTAATAAAGCAAACTATACAGTTAACTGGAAAGCTACCATCAGTTAACCGAAACATCTAATCTAAAATGGACAATTGTGCAAGCATGCACGCCCTTATTGAAAGCATGTTAACTGGAACACTACCATCAGTTAACGTAAAACCCTAAATAAAACTCCAAGTAAATAAAGCTGATCTCAGAATAGATATGCATGAGATAAGACAACGAGTTAACTTGAGAAGGTAACGCCAAGCTTAACTCCTGTGTTTAATGTCTATTCTGAGAGGTGGGAACTAAAGTCTACTAGCTGTGATCTCGAACAACCAATCCCTCAACGAGATTGTTAACTGCATCAGCATTTGAATGTCAGCAACTTGAGCAATCTTTGCACACTCAAACTAGCATTTCACTGACTCATAACTTTGGCGGCTCCGTAACTGAAGTGATGGCCACTATCTCCTCTGCAGCTTGATGCTTCTGACGCTTTCGCATGACGAAATTGCGAGATTTGACTGCGCACACTCTGTTTGTGAGAAATGCAAACGAACTTGCTGCACACGCAAAATTCCAACGGTATCAACCCTCTAAACCGGCTTTGGAAGACAACTGGCTAAACGAGGCATGCAACCATATGGACTTGAGTAACTACGCCTGTCAACCCTCTGAATGCACTTGATACAAATCGGTTTCAGCTTTTCTGATGAAATCGTGAATTAAGACCGATTTGGTCTTGAATTCAGTCTATGTGAACTGCACTCTGAAAAACTCGCTTGTTGACTGTGAACACGGCAATATTCTGACAACTTTTCTGGAACACTAAAAATAGCCTGCTGAGGCTAAAAATAGCCTATTGAAGAGCAATTTTCACGAAAAATTCTGAGATATGGGTTTTGTCCAGAAAAACATTCTAAGACAACCTAGAACGTCACAAATGCGAAAATTTGACTTCTACTCGACCATGCAAGGAATTTTCAGTTGAGAAAATTAGAAACTCGAAAACGAAGCATTTCATGATGGAGGAGCATTTCGCGACAATAATGATGAAGATTTCAATGATCAAAACAAAGTTTTCAATGGTCAGTTTTTAAAGATTTCTCAATGAAAAGCAAGATTGCGCACCTGTAGCCCAAGGGCGCCCTTCTTTTTGAAGGCCTAGATTTTGTGATAGATGCTCATAACTACAGTCAGTCTTTTCAGAATTAGTCTGCCTATCCGATAAGCTATCCTGCGAGGCTATCTGAGACTCGTAACTCCGACAATTGGCATCAAAAGTTGAAGTTTCCAAAGTTCTAGATTGTAGAAGCTTGGCCTTTTCCAGCTTTTGCGCGCCTGTAGCTTAAGGGTGCACTTCTTAAAGGGGTGTTGGATCTTGGTATTTTTGGTGGTTGATGCAGTCAATCTCTTCACGACTAGTCTGTCTGTCCGACGAGCTATCAAACATAGTCATCCGAGTCCCAGAGTTCTGGCAGTCGACGTTTGAATATGAGCTTATAAAGAGATTTCACATCCTAGAGCTTCTTCGTTGCGTTTCCAGTGCAACTGTAGCTCAGGGGCGCCTTTCAAAATGACCCTTAAGATGATCCAGGTTGTTGATGAGGTCTTCCTGACATCAGTACTATAGTTCAGCTTCGCGTTGCACCAAGTTGCCTGTTAATTCAACATTCTGAAAGATCGTGGCAGAGATTCTACTAGGCACGTAAATAAGCGGGCGGATTGGCATAAAATTTTCATTGTATTTCTATAGGCCAGGTGCACCTAGCCTTTAGGCCTGTCAGATGAGGTTATTGACGTTCGAAGTCTTCATGAGACTTGTGCACAATTACTCCACTATCCAACGAGCCTAGCCGTCAGCCTTCGGGATTTGGCAAACGCTCGTACGTGCGAGGTCTTTGTAAAATGCTGAAAAGTGAAGACATCCGGAAAATGGCCAAGTATGGAGCGTATATTTTAAATAAAAAACACACTTGTATTTTTGAGGTCTTAGAAGCAGTTTTCTCGCTTCGTCATCTCTAGAGATATCTCTTCTCAATGCTCCTAGCTATGCAGAGAGACAGTCGGCGCACGAATCGGGGCATTCCAGCTCTCGGTATCGGAGGACAAAGTAGGGTACTTGGATGAAAGTTCAACTTTGGTCAAAATGGTGTCAGTGTAAAAAAACTAACACCTCTGGAGTGCAGGTTTGTACGGACGGCTATGCACACTGTGTAATGAGTGCTCTTCAAATTAGGAGGGGAAGCTCCCTTGTAGTGCTGGAATGCATGGAAAAGAAAAGTAATCTGAGTCCTATCTTTTTGTTCTCAGCTGGAAGAGGCACAAGGTTAAGAAAACCAAGAACGTTGCAGCTAAGGATTTTTGGTTTCGCAGATCATTAACTACAACTAAACTAACTACTTTAAATCTATCCAGTTTCCTCAAGAAAACAGAGCATGAGGAAATGGAGCAAGGATGACTATGTGACGATAAACAAGTATAGACTCTCAACTTGAAGGCAAGGTGGCACATCTATTAGCTCAATCTAAACAAGTTTATTGGAAACAACAATATACGATAAACTAAGTACAGATTCTCAACTTGAAGGCAAGGTGGCACAACTATCAGCTCAATCTGAATAAGTTTATTATTCACACACATCACACGATAACCAAGTACAGATTCTCAACTTGAAGGCAAGGTGGCACATCTATCAGCTCAATCTAGACGAGTTTATTGAACACAAAACAAAAGGATAGCCAACTAGGATGATAAATTGCATTGGCGAGACACGCATACAATCTATGAGCGACTAGCCACTATATCTAACGAAAGAATTCACTATTATAATTGCATGAAACCCTATGTGGCATAACAATTCATCATAATAGTAAAAACGCATGAACAGATACAGAACGAGCAATATTGAGGGCAAGGTAGGCACAGCATATATTTCTGTCTCGTGCAAAAGTTATGTACAAATGAGCAAAAGCTCTTATTTATGGACATCAAAAGGTGTAGGGAACCCTAAAATCACCTTGAGTCAACTATAGTCTTGCAATGCATGCAAGATTTATTGCTAAGCCCTAATAAAGCAAACTATATAGTTAACTAAAACTACCATCGCTAACCAAACATCTAATCTAAATGGATAATGCAAGCATGCACATCCTTATTGAAAGCAAAGTTAATCGACACTACCATCACCTACCGTGAACCCTAAATAAAACCAAGTAATAAAGCGATCCTATGTCATGTCCCCTTCTAGTTGACATCTCTCCGAGCATAGGATTAGCCTATTATGCGACCCTCGTAGGCTGATAGGTTGGATAGAGGGTCGTTGGAGCTTGGCTTAGCTTCAGCTTGTCAAGATTTTGATCGGGCTTTCGCTCGGGCTCGCTCTGACACTTCTAGCCCGAAGTTGCTATTTTAGCAAGATTCAACACTCACAGGGACCCCCGCTATGTTTAGCAAGATGGATTGATAGCTGCTCATAATCACTTCCATGACTGCATCGCCTCGCATCGGATGAATAATGAGAGAGATATTAATATTTAATTGAATTAATTAAATATTAATTAATTGGAGATTATAATATAAAGTTATAATATTTTATTATAACTTAAGTGATTTCAGTGAAGGGGGTCGCCCATCATCAGAAAGGGGCCATTTTGTTGATTATATTTTATTATAAAAATTTGGCTGAAGACTATTGAAGAATTAAATGTAAAAGTTCGAATTATTTTAATATTCCCAATTTTTAAGAAAATCGCACTTTTCAAGAGATATATGGTTTTGCATTGGAATTTGAGCCTATTATGTCATTTGAGTTATTGAAAATTGATCAAATTTGGTCTGAGCACAGAAACTTAGGGTTTCAGTCTCGAATGCATTGGGGAACGAGCCATCTGCAGTGAAAGCAGTTCAGAGGGTGTGAGATATCACCTGATTTATTGCCAGGCAGAGGAATTTCTTCATCCAGAAGAAATTATAGAACTTCACAGATCATTCATTATCAGGGGTTTTGTTCGGTGTTTCATTCAGAAGGCATATATTCATCAAGGCGCATATTATATTGGAGTCTGGATATCATTTTTTAAGTGGCCGTACCATTGTACTTGCTGCTGTACCTGGCCGTACCTTGCAGCAGGCCGTACTACTTCAATTTGAAGCCGTCCTCAGATCTAGTGCAAAACGCCTTTCAGTTTGGCTTTCTATCTCCATTGTGGGTGGCGCCTTAGCCTCTGGTATCAACTGCAATCATTTTACAGAGGGAGAAGGGATCTTTGTTGCAGCCGTACCATCATCATATCAATTTCAGCTTGCTGTGTTTCACCAGGTTTTTCAATAAAAAAATCATTGCCTTTTAATTTGCATGTAATAGAATATTCATTGTAATCGTCTCAGAAGACAAATAAATAGACTGGCATCAGTATTGGTATTAGATTCTGTTATTTCCAGAGTTTAATAATTTTTAGAAATTTTATATCATTTATTTGCAAAATCGCCATCTTTCATTATTCTTGCAAAAACGCAAAAAAACTCAAAAACTTCAGAAAACAAACAAAAATAGTTAGATTCAGAAACAGAGGGAAACTAGGGTTTCTACATCCTAGAATAGATATGCATGTGATGAAACAACGAGTTAACTTGAGAAAGTAACGCCAAGTTTAACTCCTGTGTAAAATGTCTATTCTGAGAGGTAGGAACTGAAGTCTACTGATCATGATCTCAAACAACCAATCCCTCAACGAGATTGTCAACTGCATCAGCATCTAAATGTCAGCAACTTGAGCAATCTTGGCAATCTTTGCACACTCAAACTAGCATTTCACTGACTTATAACTTTGGCGGCTCTGGAACTGAAGTGATGACCACTATCTCTTCTGCAGCTTGATGTTTCTGACACTTTTCCTTAATGAAAGAGTGTTGTATTACAAAACTACGAAGTTTGACCGCGCACACTCTGGTTGTGAGAAATGCAAACGAACTTGCTGCACAAGCAAAATTCCAATGGTATCAACCCTCTAAACCGGCTTTGGAAGAAAATCGGCCATACGAGGCATACAACCATATGGATTTGAGTAACTACGCCTGTCAACCCTATGAAAGCACTTGATACAAATCGGTCTCAGCTTTTCTGATGAAATTGTGAATTAAGACTGATTTGGTATTGAATTCAGTCTGTGTGAATTGCACTCTGAAATACTCACCTGTTGACTGTGAACACGGCTATATTCTGACAACTTTTCTGGAAAGCTAAAAATACCTGCTGAGACTAAAAATAGCCTTTTGAAGAATTATTTTCGGCGAAAAATCTGAGATATGGGTTTTATCCAAAAAAAAATTCTAAGACAACCCAAAACGTCAGAAATGCGAAAATCTAACTTCTACTCGACCATGGAAAGAGTTTTTTGTTGAGAAAATTAGAAACTCGAGAACGAATGTTTTGAAGTTAAAAATTCCTGAAAAATCAAACGCACGATTTTAATTCGAGGAAGTTATATAGAAATGATCCAGATGTCAAATTTGCCAATTTCAGGAACATGCAAATTGGATTTTGAGAGAAATTTGAGAATCAAGGAAGAAAAAGATTTTTTTTATATGCTCTTTCTTCTGTGAAAATCGCCCCTGTTCTTCAAATTTGGTGATGAATGTGAACTTTAACCTGCGAAAAGAAGTGTTTGATGAAAT